>RJWT010002042.1:0-43279 GCA_004365215.1 Cuniculus paca
TTCTAATTTTTTTTTTTTGTCTTTTTGAGACAGGGTTTCACTATGCAGTTCAGGCTGGCCTTGAACTCACTTTGTAGCCTAGGCTGGCCTCAAACTCCCCACAATCCTCCTGCCTCAGCCTCCCAAATGCTGGGATTATAGGTGTGTGCCACCATGTGCAGCTTTAGAAAAATTCTTATGAGAGTCTGGAGACCTACTTAGTTATTATCTGTGAGTTTTTTGTTTGTTTTAAATTGAGAAATCTCATTTCTCTGCCTTTATATCCCCCGTACACTTAAGAAGAGTAGTTGGGACCTACGTATACAATAAATAATGCTAATAGAATGAATGCTTATAGGGGAAGAGATGAAAGGTCTAGAAAGAAACAGATAAATTCTGGAAGGTTCCAGGGTACATTCAACAGAGGTTGGGTGGAAGATGGAAATTATTTTTTTTTCTCTTCCTTCACCTTACATATTGAAGAACTTTTTAATAACACCGTAGTGTGGCAAATCAAAACATAGCCATAAATTTATGATTTTTTTTCCAAACTTTATCTGAACTGTATAGGTGAGAGATCTGCAAGCTGTAATTATTATCATGGTAGCTGGAAACAATACATCTGTAACTCTAGTTTTTCCTCTTCTGAATTCTCAAGCCTGGAATCCTAATCCTGGCTCCTCTGGTGTGGGGGAAGTTTTAGCAGCAAGAGAGATTTACAGGAGGGCAGCAGTAACTTGATATGTGATGCTGTCCAGAAGTTGAGTTTAATTTAGATGTTATTTACATGTTTCCCATGTTACAAGTGGAGACTGTAAGCTCTAGAAAGACTTGCCAAAATGTATGCAACCAGGCTGTGTGAGCTCAGGTTTCTGCATTTTGGATTAGTACTTTCTACAGTTGATTTTATTTATTTAGTAGTGCTGGAGATCAAATGTAATGCCTCACACATGCTAGGCAAGTGCTCTACCACTGAGCTACATCCCCAGTCTGTGACCTTATTTTCATGTTGTGCAAACTATCAGTTTATTTCATTTCTCTATGCTTTTTGCTTTCACCACTGTTCAGAATACTGTCTCCCAGCATCTCTTTCCATTTACAGTTTCAAATGGTATCTTTTTTTCTTCTTGTTTTCCATAACCAATGCGTGGTGAACAATTGGTTTATTTTGCAAATATTCCAGATACAACTAGGCTGGTCTTCTGGCAGTATTGCTAGGTGCTGTGGAATTCAAGAACCCCACCTTCAGGCAGACAGCTCTAGGCCTTCTTCCTTTTTTTTTTTTTTTAAACCAAAAAGGTAACATCAAGTTTAATTTAAAGAAAAAAACCACAAGACATTGTCTGCAAGAACAATAGAGCAAACCAACTCCCAAAAAACAGTTCAGCACGTTGGTGAACATGTTTAGTGGAAAGCTAAGAGAAAAACAAAAACGGTAGGTAGCTTACAATGTTGTGAGGTTTCTGCAAATTGACTCATTTCATGGGTGAATAAATACCCTGGTTATTTCTTAGTATCAATGTGTATGTAGCCTTGTCCTCTGAATGTCTGGCATAGTTAAACAGCCAAATGTTGCCACACAGGTCAAATTCTCCATTTTAGCCAACTCTTAGTGGAGGGGCAACTAACATACAACGCCGTCTCCCGGGACAAAGAGCATCGGGATATTCCGTTTCGTTGATTTGTATATCTCTTCGTTTGTCTCTTTCAATAGCGGTCACAGTTTCTTCCACATCTCCCAATATCATGTTTAAATGCTGATCATAAGCGTGTAATCTGCCTCGAAGCTCTCGGTCATTTCCTCATTTTCACATAGATTCACTCATCCAGGCTGAGTCTGATGAGATCCAACGGTTCCTCTACAGTGTTGGTGGTTTGTTGCTGGTCCACGTCGTCCGCCATCTTTCAAACCCTGCGCCCTTTCAGGCGTTCTTCCTTTGTGTGTGCTGTGGAGCACATGTGGGTACAAGGGCAAGGTGGGGTGTGCAGCAGAGCAGGGGAACAGATGGAGCTTTAGATAGTGCACTTTCAAAGACTACTTTGAGGAAAATAAAGGAAACTACGTAAAATTCTGTGGTTTCTAGAAGACCAAAATTGGGTCCATAATCAGAAGGCTGAGGCAGGAGGCTCACTACAAATTCAAGACCAGCCTGGGCAACATAGTGAGTTCAAGGGCAGCCTGAATTACAGAGCCCCTGTCTCAAAAACAAAAAAACAAAAGACAACAGGAAAGAAACAAAAGAAAAGAAAAAGGAAATTGGGTTCACTCCACTATAGTAGTAACCATTTTACTATATATCTATCTTATAACGTCATGTTATATACTTTAAATATACACAATAAAATTTATTTTAAAATACGGAAAAAATTGTGTCTAAGGTAAATTCCTTCTTTCTGATAATTCAGATTTTTAGTTTTGACATTTTAGGATCATTTTCCTATCCAAAAGGAAGCATTTTGTAGTGTTATATAGTGTTGGTACATATGCATGAATGAATTAACTGGCTTTTATCAGGGAGGGTGAATGGGAAATAGGTTCTTGGAACCTCATTCCATATCATATTGTCACACATTAGTTGTCATTGTTAGCTCTTTATGCTATCAGGAGAATGTTTGTATACCCATTTTATGGATGAGGAAACTGGTTTGGCAAGTTTAAGTATCTTACTGAAAGTCACCTGAGTAATCATTGATGGGGCTGCATTCACACCTAAGTCTTTTCTGGCTGCAAAGTTTGTCCTTTTAATAGCTCCACCATTCCCCATATTTCCCATTATATAAATAACTTTTTCCCTAGTGCTAGGGATCAAACCCAGGGCCTTACATAGGATAGGCAAGCACTCTGCCTCTGTCCAAAACCCCCAGCCTATGAGTAATGCTCCCCTGTTTTGTTTTGTTTTGGAGACAGGGCCTCACTACATAGTTCAAGCTAGCCTTGAACTCACTCTGTGGCCCAGGCTGGCCTCGAATTTGCAGCCATCCTTTTGCCTCAGCTTCCCAAGTGCTGGGCTTACAGGTGTACACTACCACACCTAGCTGTAACTTTCGTCTCTTGTATTTTTTTCTTCTCCAACTTCAAAATCTTTTATGGTCATGTACTTGTTGATTAGTACATCTAGTGGCTCTAAACTAAAAGACTGTCTGTCTAGGCTAGAAGTCACTATTTGACTGGAAAGAGGCTGTAGGAAGATGTCAGGTGGGGCACTGTTCCTGAGGGACCAAGGAGGCTCTCCTCTGGCTTTTCATGAAAACTTAGTTGCCTGTTGTTTTGCATTAAGGGCTTGTCAGGGCCTCCAGAGCATTGATTCTCAGTCTTGACATTCCTCAGGAGCAAAAGACTACAGATTTAGAGAAATTCCACAGTTGTCACAGGGGCTTACACTGGGAATTGCCTTCTCAGGAAGCAGACCATGTTAACATCCTCAGCTAACTTTTAATCAGTATTTTTGGCTTCTGATTTTGTTAGCAAATAAATACATTAGAATAAACACTAACAGAAATACTCTAGAATGAAGGGGTTCTCTTTTAAATCTTATATAACAGATTTTATTGGCATTCTGAAGACTGTTAGTAAAAATAGATATACAGAGCCCTAGGAAGTCTCAGTCACATTTGTTCACTTTCATTTTGCATTTGTATGACACCCCAAAACCTGGGACAAGTGTGCGAGTCTTTGTGTGTTTATTATATGGAAGGTGAACTGAAAACCCATTTAAGGTTCTGTTCTGAAGGGATTGAAGATCTTAGGAGATAAGTCAGCCTATCAGGAAAATTGAAAGAAGGTATTGGGATAAAATTTCAGGCAGAGATCCCCACCTGGTGGTGATCAGGAGGAGTAGGTCTTTTGTATTTGTAGTATTGCTTCATTCAGTAAATGAATATGTTGTCAAAAATTACATTCTTATAATAATCATGGACTCAAATTTTTAAGAATAATTTTTACCGTAGCAGTCTAATATTCCTTCATTATAATGACCATCAAATCCCATGGGCCAACCAAATAATTGTCTGCATTTGCAGAACTGAAGTCTTATTCCAAACACAGGTCCTGCTTAACTCTGTAGAACATCAATTTGTGTCTTTTTTTTCTTTTTATTGCAACCACTAATTTTATATCATGCTGATTTTATGTAGTAAATTTCTGTGGAATGAGGGAGAAGAAATTATTTCAGATCTTTCAGTAAGTCTGGCAGGTGTCATTAAAATTGTCACTTATAATTTATGCAGAGACGTTGAGAATTTTCCAGAGTGATTATTAGGGTGAACAAAGTTGTCAGGGCATGGGAGATTCTGTGACAGTTTATTAAAATTCGCATGTGAGATTTTTCTTTTGTTCCAATAAGCACCTAAGTAATTGCATTATTTGGCAATTTTGAATCTAGATAATTCTACAGTTTGGTAAAGCAGGGACATCAGCCCAAGGGGAAAGGATCCTGTTAAGTTAATGTGGATGCATAATTTAAAGGCCTGGAGGGGAGAAGAAGACACAGTTTTCAGTTTCAGGGTGAACTTTAGGCCAGCATGCCACATCTGTATCTTTTCTCCTGTTAGGAAAACAGGATCCAGGCCCACTACACTGGAGAGTTTCTTGGGGGAGACAGTTTGCATAAGGGTGCTAGGCTAACTGGAATGTGATGACTTGACTTTGCACTGTTCTCCTGGTTTTTTGTTTCTCTGTATAACAATATTATAATATCTGCATTTCAACACTCGCTGTTGTACACTTTAAAAAAAATTGAGCAAATGTCAACATATTGTATAATTCCCTTTATACTAAGTGTCTCTATGACAAATCCATAGAGACAAATATAGATCCACTGGTCCCAGGGGCCGGGAGGTAAAGACTGGACGCAATGAGAGTGCCTGCTAATGGGTTTAGGTTTTCTTTTGGCAATTTAATGTTCTAGAATTAGGCCAGGCATGATGGCATGTACTCGTATTCCCAGCTACTTGGGAATCAGATAGGAAGATCCTTTGAACTCATATGAGTTTGAGGCCAACCTGGGAAACATAGCAAGACTTCACCTCAAAAAAAATTTAAAAATTTAAAAAAAGGAAAAAAGAGCTAGGTGTGGTGGCACATGCTTGTAATCCCAGCCCTCTCAGAGACTTATGTAGGAGGATCTCAAGTTTGAGTCCAGCCTGGAATTTAGGGAAACGTTGTCTCAAAAACTAAAAAAAGGCTGGCAGGGGGCGGATATAGCTCAGCATGAGGTCTTGGGTTCAATTTCCAGTACTACGAAAATAAAACAATCTAGGGAGGGAAAGAAGGAGAGAGGACATGTTCCAGAATTAGATAGTGGTAGATATTGCACAACTATTTGAATATACTAAAAACTACTGTACTCTACTAAACTGAAAAAAAGCTTGATCTGTGGAGGAATGAACAAAGTTAGTAAGGAGGTCATTGTGATAAAAAAACTTTCACTTTTGTTCTAGCAGAAATGTTGCTTGAAGGGGCCAGGGATATGGCTCAGTGGTGCAATGCCTGCCTGGCAAGCACAAAGTCCTGAGTTCAATTGCTGGTACCACACATACACACACACACAAAAAAATGTTTCTTGATAATCTAAATATTACAGTTTGAGCCTTGAGTGTTGTAAGTTATACTTGATTGTTTTGTTCCTGACCCTCACAGGGCCACGATGGGCCTCCTGGAACATTGGTGTGTTTATCTGCATTCGATGTGCTGGAATCCACAGGAATCTGGGAGTGCACATATCCAGGGTAAAATCAGTTAACCTCGACCAGTGGACTCAAGAACAGATCCAGGTACTTACACAGCTAAGGGAGGGAGGGTCAGCTGTTCTCATATATCTTGTACATAAAAGTAGTTTCAGATGAATTTCAGTCAAATGGGGCACAAAGGTAATCATGGAGGAAAATTTAGTTGTTAAACACTATGGCAAATTCTTGGCCAGGTGTGGTGGCGCACACCTGTAATCCCAGCACTCGGTAGGCTGAGGCAGCCTGGGCTGCATAGTGAGGCCCTGTTTCAAAAAAAGAAACAAATAAACAAACCAACCAAATTCTTGTACCTTAGCAGATAAATTTTTAATCTTATTTAAGGTACAAGTTATTCTAGTAATATTTTACTTTCATTTTTTTTTTGGTATCAGGAATCGAACTCACAACCTTGTGCTTGCCAGGCAGACGCTTATGCCGCTGAGCTATATCCCCAGCTCTATTTTACTTCTTTTAAAACACAGGCAGAGCTGAATGTGCTGTAATCCTGGCACTCTGGGAGGTTGAGGCAGGGAGTACTGCAAGTTTGAGCCCACCCTGGGAAACTCAGCATTTTAGTGGGACCTTGTTTCAAAATAAAGTGAAAAATAGTTGGAGATGTAACTCTGTGTGAAGGCCCTGGGTTCAATTCTCAGTACTGCAAAAAACAAAACAAACCCAACCAACCAAACTTACAAACAAACCAAAAACTATGATCTAGAATCCCATGAGTCCATGAAAAGGTTAAGAAGTATCTTTGGATTATTTTCTAAGACCTTTGGCATTTGTAAATCTAACATTTATGGTTTTAGATACAGGCATTCACTTAAAAAATAAAAAAAATTCCCAGCTGTGGCTTTAACTGATTGGTAGAGCACTTGTTTCGCATGAGGTCTTGGGTTCAAACCTCAGCACTATAACCAACCAACTTCTGAAATCAGAGACTTATCGTACTATTTCATTGCTAAAATACACATATGATTTTTTTTGTTTGTTTGAGGCACAGTCTCACTATGTAGTTGGGGCTGGCCTTGAACTCACTGTGTGTCCCAGGCTGGACTCAACATATACCTTGCTTCCTGCTAACTTGGTGAGCTAGGCGAGACTTAAGTTAGTAATTCCAACTGACCTAAGGTCTGCACCTTGATTTGGTTGTTCTTTATTCCCTGCCTACAGTGAAGAACTTCAGTTTTTTTCTCTTTGTGGGGAGAGTGTGGTAAAAGTGGAGGGTCTAAAAAAAAACTAGTTGCTAAAGTTGGTGATAGAAATAAGAGGTTATTTAAATCAGAAAATGCCCTTAGAAATGTTCAGACTGTTTTAGTAGTTCATTAAAAGGTCTGAAATGGTGAGTTACTTTTTTTTTTCTTTTTTTCTTTTTGGTACTGGGGATCAAAGTGAGTTACATTTTGCAGTTATGCTTTACTTACTGTATATTATGAAGTTACAAATCATGGAGGTATTTGGGAGTTTGAAGATTATTAGCTCTTGGGATTTATCCTTAGCAAGTTTTAAGGGATTTATTTCAAAAGTCTAATGAGAAATACACATTTGCTAGTAATGAGGTTAATTAACACAGTAGTATAAAGTTAGAATTACAACACCCATTATTGGCTGCCAGTTAGACATTTTTATTGGCAGCTATATATCTTGGACTTTCAAATGAAATTTTGAATTATTATAGAGTTAAACATATTTGGCAGTGAAATCTTTCTACAAAAGGAACTCATAAGCCGGGCGTGGTGGCTCATGCCTATAATCCCAGCACTTTGGAGGCTGAGACAGGAGGATCATTGTGAGTTCAAGACCAGCCTGGGCTACAAAGTGAGCTCAAGGCCAGTCTGAATAGCATAGTGAGACCCTCTTTCAAAAAGCCAAGGGCTGGGGATTTGGCTCAGTGGCCTAAGTGCCCACCTGGCAAGTGCGAGGTCAGGAGTTCAATTCCTGGTGCCACAAAAAAAAAAAAAAAAAAAAAAGGAACTCGTAGAGTGAGGAAAGACAGGTGTGGGGATAAGTGATTGGGAATTCCTAGCAGTGGTGGAAATCATGGATTGGAAACCACAATACACTAGTTTGAATATTGCTTCTGGCTCTCTCTAGGTTGGTTCTTCAACTGTACGATGGGAGAATTGGATGAGACATTTTTCTTTCCTAATCTGATGTTCCATGTTTTTACATTCTCTTTCATCATAGTGCATGCAAGAGATGGGAAATGGAAAAGCAAACCGACTTTATGAAGCCTATCTTCCTGAGACCTTTCGGCGACCTCAGATAGACCCGTATCTTTTCTGGAGTAACTTACAAGGCTAAGTGGTATTTTGATGTTCAGGGAGAATCAGACAAGATTGAAGGCCTTATGATCAAACTAGGCCATCTCTGTATGGATTAGTCAGAGGCCTGGGTTTTTCTTTCTCCTGCAACCAAGACATCAGAAAAAGTATACATACACTTGCTAATGTTGAGATTGTCATATAGGGCCACACAGGGAAGACTCAAGAATTGTGACTGCGTGATTTCACTGTGAAGTCTTCCATAAAGTGACATCATTCGTTTTTATAACTCTGAAACAATTGTTTGATAAAAAGAATAGTTTATTGTGCTCTGTTGAGCTCTGGAAGTCAGCAAACTACCATTCATTTTTATCACCTTTTTATGTCTTATGTGAAAGAATTAACTGTAGACCAGTTTTATCAGTAATGTTCTTCCTCTAGCCCCTCAACAGGAGAACCCCCCCAACACAGTGAGGTGAACCTTTTAGTTTTCAATGATATAAACAGCCCACTGTGGCATGTGTGCCATAGATTCACCACCCCTGTTCTAACACCTAGACAAAAAACCGAATCCCATAAAGGTGTTGCTTCTCAAAATGGAGTTTCTAGACCATCTTCTTTTCTTTTTGGTACACAGAAAAGTTGAACCTGTTAACTTCAGGTTTGGGACCCTGCAGAAGACCCACTTGATCAGAATCTGATAATGAGGCACGAGTGTTTGTTTTTGAAGAGGATTTAGGTGGCTTTGTTTGAGTCCTGTTGACCTAAGAGCTTTAAGATAGATAACTGACTGCTTTACCTGTATTCTGGAACAGCCTCTGTATCTCTGAGGTCAATGTGCGGGCTGTCCTGACTTGCTGCTGTCATCATTCTAAAGGGAAATCATAGGAAATAAAGTTTCTCTGCAGTAACCTTGAAGGAAGCATTTTAAGATTTGGGGCAAGGAAAAACTATAGGAAGAGACAGGAGTCATATGGGAAACCAGGCAGGAGGGAAGGAAGAGAAGAGTACTTAATGTGGTACAAATTGACCTTTTATATTCTTAGTGTTGGAAAGACTTGATTAATCTTTAACGAGCTTTTTGCAGAGCGGTCGAGGGATTTATTCGAGATAAATATGAGAAGAAGAAATACATGGACCGAAGTCTGGACATCAATGCCTTTAGGGTTGGTTGTAAATCTTTCAAATTTTATTCATAATAAGTAATTTGCTTATTAATCAGGCCAGGAAGGAATTTGAAGAACTGGTACAAAAGTACTCTAAAGTCATCACTTTTGTGTAAATAATGCAGAAGTAGAAAAAGTTATTGAGTAAAGACCATGTAATATCCTTGAACAGACTTTTTCCTTGAGGATAGGCAGGGCAAACCACCAAAGAATTCTTCGCCTTTATCTGTGTGTAGATGTGATTCTCAGTTCCAAATTTTTTCTTAAAATGAACATGTTGGGCATAATAGGTCAAACAGAATGGTAAGCACATACATGTATGTGTATGCATATATATCAGTAGTGCATATATACTAATATGTATGTACACATTTTTTCTTTAAATAATGTAAACAAAAACATCTAAAATTAAATCAGCAGAGTTTCCTTCAGTTTGACCATTATATACTTGTATCTTTACCTGCTGATGACTAGAGTGTCAGTGGACTGATTGTCAAGTGTACCCATTCTTGCTGCTGAGAAGGGTTTCAGTGGGAAACTGACTACCGGTTGCAAAGAACACGTTCCATCTCAAGTGTAGGTAAGATCTGAAATACAGGACAGAAGCTGTGTGAAACGAGCATTGGCTGATAGGTGAATTTCAACACAGGTAAGTACGTACCAGGTATTACATGTAGTTAGGGAAAAATAATTCCTGCCCAACTGAATATGAAGGGCCAGTCCCTCACAATCATCCAGAAGAAAGACTTTGTCAGTTATATCATAACTGTTCCAAGGAAGAAGTAACCCAATGTAAGCTACAGTTTGAATGGCGTTATCAAAAAGGGTTTAGAACCAGAGCACACACATTTCATTTTATTTGTAGATAACTATGGTCTGTGAAGCTCTGTTCATTGTGCCTGAAATATAAAATCAGATGAGATCAGGAAAGAGTATCTGAGGTAATCCAGAAGATGAGGAGGAGGGGAGGCTTGCTGCATGAAGACAGTCATTAAGGTGTTCATAATTACATTGCGAGGGTACCACCCCCACGAAAACAAACCTTTTCTTTTGGTAAGGAAATACCTCCCTCCTGCTTGCTGGAAAGCTGTTTCAACATTTTTTAATTTGATGTATTCAGATTTTTTTTTTAATACTCATATGAAGATTTTTATGCCAAGAATTGATATTTGCCAAGTTAAAATTTCAAAGAAAAGACTGGCTTTGTTAAAGAATATCCTTTTTTGTTTGTTTATTTGTTTGTTTTTTTGTTTTGTAGTGGTTCTGGGAATCAAACCCATAGCCTTGTGCTTCCTAGGCGCAACCCCTGAACTGCAGCCTCAGCCCAAGTATATTTTTATTTTTCTTTCAAACATTCTTTTTTTAATAGATACAAGATTTTCATCTTCGATGTAAAGTCTTCTGTGTTAAAGTGCCATACTCTGTATGAAAAAGACAAAGCTGTATGTGCTGTGATTACAAAACTGTTTTTTACAGAAAATACGAAAATTAAAAATCTATGCAGATTCTTACTGTCTTTAATAATGATTATTATTTTGATACATTCCCTTTTTTATATATCATTTCTGGAGACACAATGAAAATCTAGTGTAGACTGTCTCTTGCTTCATTCCACTTAACACGTCATATATTATGATGTTACAGCACCTCTTAGTAGGCCTATCATAGTTTAATATTCCCCTTCTATGCCATAAAGGTTGTTATTTAGCCGTAAATAATTCTGAGATTAGCCGGGCCTGGTGGCTCACGCCTGTAATCCCAGCACTCGGGAGGCTGAGGCAGGAGGATCGTTATGAGTTCAAGACCAGCCTGGGCTACAAAGTGAGCTCAAGGCCAGCCTAAACTGCATAGTGGGACCGTCTCAAGAAGACAGGGTCCGGGGATTTTGCTCAGTGGCGGAAGTGTCTGCCTGGCAAGCATGAGGTCATGAGTTCATTCTGAGATTAGTATCTTGGTGTGTTTAACTTTTTTCATATTTTAGATTATTTCCCTAAGGTTCATTAAAATGCTGTTTAGGGCAAAGGATTTTAATTGTATCTTCATACTTTTGCCAGTATACTTTCCAAAAACTGTACCATTTTACAGTCTTTTCAGCATTGTATAAGAATACTAGCTTTACTTCATCCCAACTAACATTAGATATTATTGTTAGTATCTTTCTCCTACTGAGAATGTATTTTCAGTCACCATGACGGAACATTTTTTCGTATGTGTGCTACACATTTGGTTTGGTTTGGTTTAGTTTGGTTCTGTGGTGCCAGGGGTTGAATCCAGGCGTCTGCATTGAGCTATATCCCCAGGCCACTTTTAAAATTCATTTTTATTTTGAGACATGGTCTCATTAAGTCACTGACTTGCTCAGGCTGGGCTTGAACTTGCAACCCTCTTGCCTCAGCTTCTCATGTACTGAGATTACAGGCATGAGCCATCTGTGTGCCTCTTATCATTCAGGACACCTTTAAAAACATACTATAATTCCTGTTTATAATTCCCTAATTATTTCTCACATTATTGCCTTAATTTTTGTTTTTCTCATGTTAAATCTTGAAATTAGGGATCTTATTCCCTTATTTTTAAAAAAGGAGATGAATAATAAGAGGATCTATGATTAAATTTATAAAAATCACAAGGACTTAAACCAAGATGAACATGAATTTATTTACCAAATTATCAAGATGAGATGAGTACCCTTCAAAGCATGAACAGGTTAAATTCAAGGCAAAAATGAGGAATGATCTTTTTGTATGTAGCTTGTACTGCAAATTTCCAGAGTCATAAGTGGGTTAGACAGTCCTAGAGGGTGAGTGCTTAAGATATTTGGAATATGCCTTGCCTAGTAAGGTTTATATGGAAGAAATCAACTCTCATGCCCCATCCCATGACAACTCCCATGGTTGTCACAGTCCTGTGCCAGAGTCATTAGGAACTTTTGGAATACTTGTACCTTTTGGACATTTGAAATTATCATTTGTTGAACTATTAGTCACCATGTTCATTGTCTTATTAAATCATTTCAGAAAGAAAAAGATGACAAATGGAAAAGAGGGAATGAGCCAGCTCCAGAGAAGAAAATGGAACCTGTTGTTTTCGAGAAAGTGAAAATGGTAAGTGGAAAAGTAATTGCATCATGTGGATGATCTTGGGCGTATTCACACGCATGGACAGGGAGAGGAGGAGAGCACGCAGTAGGTGAATTTGATACCACGCTGCACCAAGGTTCCACATTTAGATCAGATCACCTGCAGCCATTTAGGCTTCTTTCCATTGCCCCTATGCCTAATATGCTCTATAACACTCCTTGGGGCCAGATGAGAACTTGAGAACTGCATCCGTCCCATCTAAGCAAGGCACCTTGCGTGCCAGAATGCAATGACTGCGTGACCCCTTCTGAGCAGAGGCTGCCCTCCCATTAGGCTGTCTCTTGTTAGGGCTCCTGTACCTCATTTTCCTTTTCCAGTTAAGAGGAGCCCCCGTGTCAGGCCACAGTAACTCCTTTTACCACAGGATGTACTGTGACTAGTGGGAGATTCCCTACAAGCTCCGACTGTTAGGGGAGTGGACTTTTCACTGTTGCTTAAGGGAGAGTCTGTGAATTGCATTGCCTGTGGACCCAGTTACTAGTGATAGGGGCAGAGTGAATTTGATAATTTTTGAACTGATTTTCCTTTTTTCTCTTTTCCTTCTTTTCTTTTCTTTCATCTTCTCATTCCCTTTTCTCTCCTCCCCTCCCCCTTCTCCTTCCTCTTCTTTGGGGGATTGAACCCAGGGCCTTTACACTGAGCTATAGCCCCAGCCCCTTTTTTATTTTGAGACAGGGTCTTGCCAAATCACTGAGTTGCCTAGGTGGGGCTTGAACTTGCAGTCCTGCAGCCTCAGCCTCCCAGAGTGCTAGGATATACACTTGCACCACCACTCCCAGCTTCCCTTTTATTGTTAAAGGTTTTCTAACTACTGGAAGATTTACTGGCTCCTGACCCTTTTACCATCAGATACCTACCTTTATCCTTGATTTTTTGGTGGGGGTCAGGGAGAACACAAAAAACTGCGCTTTGTGTCAAATCTCCTACTCACTTGTTAGTTTCAAAAATCTCTGCTACTTCAAAAAGCCAAACAGGAACAGGGTTCTGTTTCGCTGCAGGTTCAATTTATGCTGTCATGCTTCCTGGCGCTTCTTGAGTTTTGTTTCTTTGGAACTCTCTTTGAGTAACAAAAACCTTACCACAATGATACCTGTGGTTTTTACAGTGGAGAGAGGAAAAGAGTTCAAAAGCATCTGCTTATTTCTTTATTTTCACTGTAGCCACAGAAAAAAGAAGATCCTCAGCTACCTCGGAAAAGTTCCCCGAAATCCACAGCACCAGTCATGGATTTGTTGGGCCTTGGTAAGAGACTGTCCAGCTCCCAAATTCTTACAAATTTTGATGAATTCTCAGTGACCCTGGGAACATTGGCCGAAAGGGGACTCCTTTGTGTCTTCTTCATTAAGATCATCCTCTTGTGTTCTTTCTGTTATGTTTTCATCTGAGCAGTTGCTCAAAGAAGGTGTTTACTGTGATATTTTTCAAGGCACCAATGTAGCATGGCCTTTGGAGCTAGAGTCCCAACTGTGCCCCTTAACTATCTTTATGACCTTGAGTTGTATACCTTACCTCTGAGTATCACTTTTCTAGGCAGTGATGAGAATCCCTACTTCAGAGATGTTAGGATTGAGTGGAGTGATGCCTCTAGAGCTCTTAGCCCCGAGCCTGGCGCGTACTAGGCACTCCGTAAATGTTTGCAGTCCCACTGAAGAGCACTGCCGAATATTTTGCCACTGCCCTGAATTCTTCTTACCCTCACCTCTTGCTTTTTCAGGTACAACCCAGTTTTTGTATGTGTGGTAGTGAGACTTGAACCCGGGGCCTTCACCCTGAGCTTTATTTCCAGCTCTTTCTCTTTTTCATTTTGAGAAAGGGTCCTACCAAGTTACCCAGGTTGGGGTGAAACTTGTAACCCTCCTGTTTTAGCCTCCCAGAGTGCTAGGATTACAGGCGTGCACCATCATGCCTAGCTAGGTGCAACCAGTTTTTGAGATGGCTTGTTACGCTGTGGTCATTTCCCCTTTGAAATCCTGAACTAGTGATCTTGCCCTTTTAGAAAGCCTGTTCTCTACCTCTTACTGCACCGATAGTTGTACTTTGTTTCAGTCCACTGTTGCTGATTTAGGTTATTGGCTGCCTGGGCTTCTAGTTTTTGTACTTTTCTTCACACCTCGCCTTTCACAGAGCCAGAAGGGAGCAGCGTTCAGGCCTGGGTTTCTGCTGCCCTGCGCCTGTTAGCTGGGCTGTAGGCTGCCCTAGAGTGCCACTGGGAACGTGGGGCAAAGCCTGTTAGGAGCAGCTCTATCACAGCTAAGTAGTTGCTAAGGGATTAGTTTTCATGTTCATATAAGACATTAGGCCTTCTCTGCCCTTTCTTTGTATATATAGAAGGAAGATGTGGCCTTAATAAGCAGTGCCACATTTTGATTTCTCTTTCTAGATGCTCCGGTGGCCTGCTCTATCACGAGTAGTAAGACCAGCAATACCCTAGAGAAGGATTTAGATCTTTTGACCTCTGTTCCATCCCCATCTTCTTCAGTTTCCAGAAAGGTGAGTCTTTGGGGCTTCTCAGGATTAAAGAGCATTCTGGAAAGGGTGATAACTTAATCATGGAACCAAGTTATGCTTCCTTCATGGAATTGGACTTTGATTTTCTTGATACTGTGTCATCTGTCACAATTTAAGATTACTGTTCATTCTTTTTTTTTTTTTCCCACTTTATTAAGTTGGGCTCAAACTTATGATTCTCCTCTCTCAGCCTCCCAAAGTGCTGGGATTACAGGTCCTATGGTTGGCTATTCATACCATTTTGTCTCCTGCCCCAGAAGGGTACCCCTTTGAGTAGGCTTCTATCAAAAATGTGTCTTACTGTCCGGCCTATGCTTTTAAGTTAGCTCCTCAATTTGAGTTCCTGTCAGGGTACTGTCAGTAGGAAAGACTTGAAATCTTGATGGTTACCATTGTACAATGCCTGCTGTGCACTAGCAACAGTGCCGGGTGTTTGCTGAGCTGTATCCTTAACCCTTTTTTTTTTTTTTTTTTTTGAGACAGGGTTTTGCTGTGTTTTCAGGCTGCCCCTGAACTCACTATGTAGCCCAGGCTGGCCTTGAACTTGCAGCAGTCCTCCTGCCTCAGCTCCTGAGTGCTGGGTCCTTAACCCTTTTTGAAATATTATTTGGTGGCAGAGTCTCAGTAAGTTGCCCAGGCTGGCCTCAAACTTTTGAGCCTCCTGCTTCAGCCTCCTGAGAAGCTGAAATTGTAGGCATGCATCACCATACCAGCCCATTTTGAATATTTCATTAATAATTTCAAATACTCATTAGAGGTCCACAAAATGAACATTCTCTACAGACAAGGAAACATTTGTTCAGAAAAATTATGTGACTAGCCTCTGATTGTATACCTTGTAAATGGCCACACTGGGAATTAAACTCATTTCTCTCTTATATTATTTTTAAAAACTAACGTTTTTTTTTGTTTTGTTTTTTGGTTCTTTTTTGGTACTGGGGATCAAACTCACAACCTCGTGCTTGCCAAGCAGGCGCTTGTGCCGCTGAGCTAAACCCCTGGCCCTAAAAACCAAATTATATTCTTTTTTGCTGAAGAACAAAGAATTGTACCAGAGCTTATCTATAAGGTGCTATCAGCTATTTGTATGGTAAAGATGTCAAGAAAGTATCAACTTGACATTAGCCATGAATTCTCATTGCAAATGTTAGAAGCAGGAAAAGATAAGGGAAGTCTTTGTTGTTATTGTTGTTGTTGTTGGTTTTGTGTGTGTGTGTGTGTGTGTCTGTCTGTCTGTCTGTCTGTCTGTCTGTCTGTCTGTCTTTCTGAGATAGGGTCTCGCTATGCCGTTCAGGCTGACCTTGAGCTCACTTTGTAGCCCAGGCTGGTCTCGAACTGGCAAATATCCTTCTGCCTCAGCTTCCGAAGTGCTGGGATTATAGGTGTGTGCCGCCATGCCCAGTTTGTTTTTGTTTTTGTAATAGGAATAAGTTAATTAGAAAGCAAGGAGCGGGGAGGGAAAAATAAAAGGAAAGTAAGAGAAAATGGTAAGGGACGTTAGCTTGAGGAGCTGAGAAAAGATCAAACTGGCCTTTCATAGAGGAGAATAAAAAAGTCAGAAAGGACTTCAGCTTGAGCAGCTGGAGGAGGCTCACTCTGGTAAAGAGGCTCTAACTGGCCCTGTGAGGGAATTCACAGACCTTCATGAGGACCATTCCAACGCTCCCTCTGCCCTCTGTGCCCCAAGGTGGTAGGTTCCATGCCAACTGCAGGAAGCGCCGGCTCTGTTCCTGAAAACCTGAACCTGTTTCCGGAGCCAGGGAGCAAATCAGAGGAAGTCGGCAAGAAGCAGCTCTCTAAGGACTCCATCCTTTCGCTGTATGGATCACAGACGCCTCAGATGCCTGCCCAAGGTAGAGTCCATGGAGTCATGGTATGTGCCAGGGAGAGTCATAAGGACTATGAATTACTTGTGACAGGCACAGTTACTTTGAGGGCAGGGACATCATACCCCAGACAAGCCTGGAGAGTTACAGAGTATCAGCAGGTAGATGTTAAATGTAACCCAGAGCCACACTTCTGTGACACTTCCATGAAATCTGTCTCAAGGTCCGGATCTTCCCTGACAGGGAAGTGGCAGTTGGGACGTCTCAGGTAAGCCACAGCAAGTCTTACGGAGAATCTGTCTGGCTGCTGTGCTCTGCACAGCAGCATTGAGTTGAGTAATTTTGAAAAATTCTAACTGGAAAGGAATAGCCAGTGAACATGGGCTAACTTATGTCCTTTCCTCTTTAACAGACTGATACGTGTGTTTTCTCTGCAGCAATGTTCATGGCTCCTGCTCAGATGGCATATCCCGCAGCCTACCCCAGCTTCCCTGGGGTGACACCTCCTAGCAACATCATGGGGAGCATGATGCCCCCACCAGTAGGCATGGTAGCTCAGCCGGGAGCCTCTGGAATGGTTGCCCCCATGGCCATGCCTGCAGGCTATATGGGTGGCATGCAGGCGTCGATGATGGGTGTGCCGAATGGGATGATGGCCACCCAGCAGCCTAGCTACATGGCAGGCATGGCAGCTGTGCCCCAGACTATGTATGGGGTTCAGCCGGCTCAGCAGCTGCAGTGGAACCTTACTCAGGTAAGCTACCCCATTTTTCCTGGGACATGACTTCCGAGCATCCCCCAGTCTCACTTTTTGACTCTTCCCTATCCCATGAATTGTTTCCATGTAGATGAGATAATCTGAGAGATATTCTGAGGTTTGTTTGTTTTTCCTGGAAGGCCTATCTAAAGTTAGACTTTCTGAGGAGTTCAGAATTCCTATAAAGAAGGGTAATTGCCTAAATCTGAATCTCTCCATATCTTCTCAAAAAGACAAAGAAAAAAATCTCTCCATATCTTCTCAAAAAGACAAAGAAAAACCCCAGAAAAACATATTTGTAGACAAACAAGAAATTCCAGTAAAACCACCATAACCCACTGCCACCACTATAAAAACCCCAAATGGCCTGGCATTAGATATAGAAAAACCCAAATGCAGCAGAGCCAATGCATTAGTCACTTTCTTGTCAGTGGGACAAACTACACAACACTCAAAATTTAAAGGAAGAGAAGTTTATTTTGGCTCATGGTTTTTGGAGGATTTAGTCCATAGTCGTTTGGCTCGAAAGTGCCATAGCAGAAGGGCCTGATCAGAGGACAGCTGCATATCTCCTGGTGGCCTGGAAGCAGAGAGAGAATGGAGGAGCCAGGGACAAGAATACACTTTTCCAAGTCACATCTCCAAGTACTGAGCCCCAACCAGACCCCGCCTCCTAACAGCACATTCAGCTGCTGAACTCATCAGTGGATGAATCTAGTTACCCTCCAAACACATGAAATTTTGGGGAACATTTTAGACCTAAACCCTAATAGCCAGTGGCTCAAAGGAGACTCTACAAAGAGAGAGGGAGCAGAGAGGGAGCAGAGGCCTGGGGATGATAAAGTCATGCCCTAGGAGAGGGAGACTTTACTCTAATGGGGACACTGACAACAGGTCTGAGACTTGGTAGATTAGAACTCCATTTACTTGGGAGATCAAAAATAAGAGACTGGAAATATATAGGGTCATAGGTGGTAGCTTTGGAAAAGCATTGCATGTTGGGTAGATAAACATGATGTAGATGGAGGGAATCTTTGGAGATGAGGTGGTGAAGGGAAACAAATGTGGCAGATGGAAAAGAGAGTCGCAAAATCAGAAGTTAGACTGAGTGTGGTGGTGCACACCTGTAATCCTAGTGCTTAGAAGGCTGAGACAGGAGGATTGCTGCAAGTTTAAGGCCAGCCTGGACTACATAGTGAGTGCAAGGCCAGCCTGAACTACATAGCAAGGTCCTGTCTCAAAAATAAACAAAATCAGAAGTTACACTATCCTCCTTCTCCCAAATAATCACTTCACTAACAGAAGAGGATACTCTTGAACTCAGAAATCTAGTAAGCCTTGCCCAACCCTCACGATACCTGTGTGCATTACTGCTGATCCAGAAAAATAAAGCACCACAAAATAAATAGAATGTGGCAGATGGGCTTTATACAAAACTGCTATGAGAAGAAAATAGGAAAAAAATCAAAACATTTCCGGTAGACAGGTGCAGGGGTACACAACTGTAATCTCAGCTACATGGAAGGCTAGGAGAGGAGGATCACAAGCTTGATGTCAGCCTGAGCAATTAGTAACACCCTGACTCAAAGAATAGAAAGGCATGGGATACAACTCAGTGGTAGAGCACTTGCTTGGCATGTGTGAAGCCCTGAGTTAAATTCCTAGCACTAAAGAAAAATAGATTTCAGGTAATAAAAATTCCCCTTCACAAATGTCATGAAATAGGAAAAAAAATGTTGTGTAGTCCACCAACTTCAATAAAATGTTATTAAACATCTGTATAGAACTTTTGCAAAAGGGAAGGTGACCAAGACATGGAGGAAGGGAAGAAGAAGGGGATGAAAAGGAGTTGAGATGTGTTATGTGCATATAACAGCTCCTTACAATGAATGTAATCATCATGAACTACAGACATGTACTAATAAAAAATCTGCAGATAAGACAAAACAGTTTGAATCAGAAATTCAAACACTTAGAACTAAACTGGACAAAAAACTAGAAGTTGTGAAAGTTTTCTGAAGTCAGGAAAGAAAACAAAGACAAAGTCGTATTAGAAATAAATACTCATGTACAAGTAACCAAAAGAGGACAGATTGAGCTGGAAATACATACATACGTCATTGAGAAAAGACATAGAATAGCCTAAGAGAATGAAAAATAAATATAGATAGGAGTAATACAGAAAGTAGGCAAAGAAAGCCTAATGCACATATGTTTGGAGATACCCAAAGAATAAAAACAGAAGAGAGGGACACAATTAATATACTTCTAACTATAAGTGCAAGAGAACTTTCTTGAAGCTGAGGATATAGTTCAGCGGCACAGTGCCTGCCTGACCAGCACAAAGTCGTGAGTTTGATTCCCAGTTAAAATAAAAAATAGAAAGAGAAAGAGAGAAAGAAGGAAAGGAATGAAAAAGAAAGAAAAGGAAAGTAAAAGAGAAAAGAAAAGAAAAAAGAGAGAAAACTTTCTTGAAATAAGACTTGGATACAGTATTTAAAGAGCCCACTGCGATTCTGGGGAAACTGACCCAGAACAGTCAACTATAAAACATCCTAGTAAACCTTTACACTTTCCGAAACAAGAACAGTCTTTAGGGCTTCAGCTTGTTGATGTTTTTCACCCTTTACCCTACAAAAATGTGTCAGCAAAACAAAACAAAAACCCCCAGGTTGACGGCAGACTTAGCAACTGCAAGGTGGGACGACGAGAGTGCTACCTGCAGGACACCCAAGCACGTGCAAATATTTATAGTTGGTCAAGCTATCCTTATATGAAGCTTGTAAAGAAAATGATGTTAAATGTGTAAGAATTATGGAATTATCATGTTACTGGCCTTTCCCGAGGAGTGTAGCAAAAAATAAACTTCACCCACCTAGTGAGTGGGTGTTTCTAGAAGAAGGGCTGATCATAAACACTGAATGTTTAATTGAGAATCTAAGACTAAAACAAGGGTAGTGACGAGGGTAGAAGAACACATGTTGTATTCTGACCAACAATAATACGACTAAAACTCATGGAGGAGAAAAGGAGAAAAAAAGGAAAGTAAAAGGCAAGTTAATTATTGCAAAAGAAATAGAAGTCAAAGATATATCTAATATGCTCTCAAGTCAAATCAGAGATGCTTGAGTAAGGAAAGAGGAGGCCAGGACCTTATAAAGAGTATTAATATAAAGATAATCACTAGACCGAAAACAGGAAATTTTCTAAATACCAAAACAATTTTTAAAAACAGAAAATAGCATCCATAGAGTACAAAGTATGGCAGATAAACAATAAAATATAACACAATTGCAACCAAATACATCACTCATATCTACAGGCAACTCTGTTAGGAGAAAAAGATGTTCAAATTGGGTCGCAAAGCAACACCAAACTGTATGCTTGTGCAAAGAAGAAAAGAGTTGAAACAGAGTCATTCAGGGTGAACATGAAGGGGCGGGCAAAGGAGTGCTAGAGAAGCGGTGCTCATATACGCACGCTGTCTTCCTCAGAGTATATGATCATTGTCCTTGGTTTATAAAAAGTGATATGTGTTAGTACTGTCATGTTGCCCAGGATCCTCCTGCCTCAGGCTCCTGAGCACCTGTGGCTGGAGGCGTGTGCCACTGCCAACCTTACAGAAAGGTTTTGTTGTTTTATTTTGTGTTTCTGCCGTCCCAAAGAAGCTTTATTAGAATTTAAGATGCAGAATGAGGGGGAACAGTACACAGATTAACTCCATATAAAGTATTATTGTGTTTCCATTTTCTGTAGTCTGGAATAATTTATGTAGTATTG
Source organism: Cuniculus paca (assembly GCA_004365215.1). Lineage (NCBI taxonomy): Eukaryota > Metazoa > Chordata > Mammalia > Rodentia > Cuniculidae > Cuniculus > Cuniculus paca. The sequence continues at coordinate 21,148 of RJWT010002042.1, forward strand.
GTCTTTGAAGTTTAGTAGGATTCCCATGTGAAATTGTGTGGCCCCATGTCATTTTGTAGTAATTCCTCTATAGTTTTCTCTTTTTCTTTCATGGAAGTCACTTTTGGAAAACTGTATATACTTAGATTACCCATTTCATCAAAGTTTTCAAATGTATTTATCAAAAGTTATGCCAATTAGTCTTGTTAATTTTTTAAGAAGCTCTGGGATTTTGATTTGTTTATTGGCTCTACATTTTTCTCTTTCTTTCTTTTTATTTTTTTATTTTTTCAAGACAAGCTGTTGCAGTGCATTTCAGGTTGTCCTAGGACTTACTCTGTAGCCCAGGCTGGCCTCAAACTTGTGGCAATCCTGCCTCAGCCTTCCGAGTGCTGGGATTACAAGCATGTGCTACTGTGCCCAGCCATTTTTCTGTTTCTACCTGAAATTCTGGTTTCTTTTTACTAATTGCTTCCATATGCTTCTTTCAGTTTATTATTCTTTTTTCTAACTTTCATAGTTGGGATTTTAATTCACTTTCTTTCCTTCTTTCATTTTTATTTATGTAAATAGGAATGCTATAGAACTAGGGAGGACATGTCTAAAGGACATATGAGCCAGTTTCTAGAGGCTCCCACTGGCCAATTTGAACATCAAAAAGAATAATCATAGTAATAAATTATAATACACTGGAAAAAAAATCTGTGAATGCATAGTAATATTTATATATATATTTATAATCACAGTAATATTAGGGGAAAAAAAAAGTGTGAAATTGAGGGAGGGAAATGCTTCTTTACACAAGAATGATAGCCCATAATTGTAGAAAGAACAAGGTATTCGTGCACACTCAGATACCACTCAAATTATTTATACTTTTGGAAGTATGGTAGAAACTTTAGCCAAGGACAAATTAATATCATGTGCTTCTTGTTATCTTGTACTGAGAAGGATACAATATCTTATGTAAAATTCTTGCCAAAAATACGTGACTTGGATCCAGTGTTGAGAAAATATGAGATAAATACAAATTGAGAATACTCCACAATATAACTGACCTGGAATCTTTTTAAATATGTCACATCAAGGACAGAAAGGAAAGGTGGTAGGGGAACTGTTACAGGTTAAAGGAGATTAAGATGAAAAGGAAAGGTAGTTTATATTTGAATACCGTATTAGTACCTCTATAGGGCAAGATGGCAAATCTTTTAGAGACAAGTGCCCAGAATGCAGCCTGGAAGCACCAACACTGCAATTAAACCTGAATACTGGGGTTTTAGTTTAGAAAAAAGGACCTTACATTAACATCTTTTGTCTTGAAAGCAAATAACACAGTTGCCATAGTTTTGCCCCCACTGTTCTAGGGTATCGGTCGCATTGTGGTTCTAGAAATGTGTTTGTTCTCACAGAATACCTCCTGACTTATCAAGGGGTCAACTGTCACGATATCTACAATTTTTGATGCTCATCAAAATTGTAAACTTGTTATAAATAGGGGAGACAATAAGGCAAAATGTTAACGTGTGGATTTAAGGAAGAGATGTATGACTTTCATTATACTACTCTTAGTTCGAATTTTTTTTTTTTAATGTCAGTGTAAGAATATAGACCTTCTTGTAAAGAAAATGTTCTGTGCTCAGGAGATCTCTGGTATTTTTCTTTGACAAATTGTTTCTTGTGTTGATGGCAAGGAGCCAGTCATTTAATCTCATCAGGCAGAGGTCCTGTCCCACCAGGCCTCAGCACACTGACTCTTCTCTCAGCCTCCCCTGCCCCCATTTTCCCTGTCTGTTTAGAATAATTCGTTACTTTTCCTCTTCCCCTCTGCAGAGGGGACCCTGTGGCAGGCTCGTGCTGAGGGACTGCCCTCTGCTGGAGGAGAGATGCACTGGAGCGAGGACTTGGCTCTGTGCCTCAGGATTGGCTGTGGCCGTTAAGGAAAGGCCCGTGGTTAGGATGAGGGGCTGGAAAGAAAGAAGAGTAGAGCTTCTCGTGCCGCTTTCCTGCTGCCGAGACCCAGGATGGCTTCTTTCCCACCCTTCGTTCTCTGGCAGCATCGCCCTCCTGCCGAGGCTCACATGCAGTCTTGTGCGCTGGCGAGGTGCAGGGCCGTTGCACACCGTGACAGTTTGCCTTGTCTGCTTCTCCCCCGCACTGCAGACAGGACTCCTACCCAGCCTTTTGCACTAACCGGCTGGATGCCCACAGTCTGGTCTGAGCTCTCCTCTCTCCCTTCCAGATGACCCAGCAGATGGCTGGGATGAACTTCTACGGAGCCAACGGCGTGATGAATTATGGACAGTCAATGAGCGGCGGAAATGGACAGGCAGCGAGTCAAACTCTCAGTCCTCAGATGTGGAAATAAAACCAAGACACCTGTATGGCTGCCAGTCTTCCACCCTTACTCTCCCCTTCTCTTTTCTTTCCCCATCCCCCTTTCCTACCTCTGTGTTTGGTTTAGAAATTGCTCAATAAGTCATTGAGGGTTTGGCATCGTGCCCAACCCAGCCACTTCCCAAACACGCAGACCTCTCTGTTGCTTTATGTTGTTCATGTCTGAATCCATCCCAACGCCTTCCCAGCCACAGCCCTTATTCTATACTGCACCAGCACCTTAGAAATTGTTAGCAGAAGGCACTTGAACCGTGTGGAAAATGTGCACATCTTTCAGTACCTTTCCCCAGGGTTGAACCCCTGTGAGGCCCTCACGCGGGTCTGGGGAGGTCGTGTATGAGGCAGAGGGGAGAGAGAGCAGAGGGCCTCCTACGTGTTAATAAGCTGTTGCCACGTGTTTGAACTTTTGATTGAAGAGGAAGGCATCCTGTTCCCATGCTTTACGGCAACGAAGAAACAAATGCAATCACATTAAATACTTCTTGGGTCTTGGATTGGGTTGACCCCAGCCTTGGGGTGAAGCCAGCCCCTCCTTACGAAGATGAGCAAAAATCCTACTCCACTTTGCTCCGAATTGCTTTCTGGGCCTGGGGCGTTAGCACTCCCTGCTTCAGTCACCTTTATTAGCACCAAAGCCTCTGAAGGTCCTACACAGAGACAGACCCTCACCGCCTTCAGCAGGACCCAACCCTTCGCAGGACCGCAGAGCTGAGCGTGTGCACTGCTGGTGTGCACATGCGTGTGGATCCCACATCCCGCCCTTCCCCATTTGCTCTGGTGTTTTTGTTTTTGTTTTTGTTTTTGTTTTAGGTTTACAACAGAGGGGAGTTAATTTATGAACAGCTGAAAACTGTTGCCCGTTTTTCTTACAGTTTAAAAAAATTGTGATCTCACAGATAGGTCCCTATCTCCATTCCCTCCCCCTCCACCCGTGGACCTGGGGGCTCTGATGCCCACCTTTTCCAGGTGATGGGGCAGAGCCTGGGCAGCTTTCTCCTCAGCCATTGTTCATCCCGTCTGAAAAGTCAAGCAAGAAAACTTTGCTTAAAAGATGTCATGTGTGGGAACCACAATGCCTGGTTGCCTTTCTCCTGTGTATGTAAATTTCTCAATAAATATTGCAGGGAAGGACCATTGGCTTGGCTGACTGTTTCTGGGTGTCACTCATGGAGGAGGGAGAGGTACATACAGGTTCTCTGCTTTCTAGGGCAGGACCTTCTTTTTGGAAGGGTCTTGCTAAGTTGCTAAATTGCTTGGCCTGTACTCGAACTTGTGATCCTCCTCCCAGAGTGCTGAGATTACAGGTGTGTACTACAGTGTCCAACCCTCACTTCTTATATTTAAAAAAAGTCTATTCTTGACATACCAGAGTCCAGGCCCAAGCCTGAGTGATCAGAAAAGGGATGTCCCTCCTAGTATGTCCAGAATTCAGAGCCGAAGGAACCTGGGAGGCCTGCAGAACCCCAGGATTGAGAGCATGCTTTTCCCACAGGCCCAGAAAAAGGAAGCAGTTGGTTGGGGATCCACTACAGAATGCTTGGCAGAGCCCACACTTGACCCCGAGACTCTGGGCTTCCAGTCTCTTGTTCTTTCCCTGTATCTGGGTGATGAAAGAAGGAGTTTAAAATCTCCTCTCTGCCAAGAGAAGAGCTTTGTCTGATGAGAGCTCCGTAAGCTGTCAGAATGAGAAGAGCTGAGCTGCCACACCAGTGAGTTACTTGAGCTAAGGGGGAGCCCTGAGCCCAGCCAGGGAACCTTCCTGAAAATGGTGGTGCTGGAGGTGAGTGTTACCGGGGGAGGGGAGGACTCCAGGCAGCAAAGTGCTGCAAGGGCGCAGGCCATCTGGGGGACACACAAGCAGCTCACCATCTCTATGATGTGAGTCTGGTATAAGGAGAGACCGAGGGTGATCTGGGCCGGGCCATGGGAGGACTTCATATACCCTTCGAAGGAGTTTAACATGCAGTGTGGGCAATGAGGCGAGGTAGTCAGACTTGAATTCCAGGCAGCTCTTGCACTGCTGTGTATCCAGTGTGTTTAAGGAAACGAGCAGAGCTAGGGGACCAAAGAGATGGCAAGAGCCCAACTAGGGCCATGGGCAGGTGTGGAAGAGAATGGAGTGACTTAGAGCAGCATTTCATGACCGATTACAAGGCACATTAGATCCCATAAGGTGTTCTTTAGACTTACTAGAATAAGCTTGAGAAGACAGCTTGTTATATTTAGAATACATCTACACATAATGCCTCTGAAAAGTCTTGAGGTGGAGATAATTTCTTTTCCTAATTTTCTAACCTTTACCAACAAATATGTTATCAGGGAATTCACTTATCTGGAATACATAGCCATGGAATACTGTTTGGGCAAAGCAACCAGCACAGAGGTAGAGGTAGAGTTGGAAGGTCTCCATAATGGGTGATACGAAGAATAGAGGGAAGGGAAGGAATTTTTTAAAAATCTGAGTTTCTAGGTTAGGTGAAAGAATTTATAGTGGGAGGAGAAATAGATAATTGGAAGTTTGATTTTTGGCATGCTAAAGTTGAGTTGCCCATGATATATCCAAGTTTGGTTGATCAGCTGGAAACTGGATTTTAGAGTCAAGTTCAAGGAAGAGGCTGGACTGGAGAAATTGAGAGCACCACGGAGATGGTAGTTGATACCATGGGAGTAGGTGGGATCACACAGGGTGCATTTGTCAAATAAAAGCAGTAGACAGGAACAGAAACTTGTTGAGAAATACTCTTAATAGGAGTTGAGGGGGTTGTAGGGAGGAAGTCTTGGGAAATAAGACAAAGGATAATGCCAACCAACCTAGGGACTAGGATATCTAGGAGAGAGGACCACAAATGTCAAATCGGCAAGGATATCCTGTGAGATAAGGACTGAAAAAAGCACTGTTGAATTCAGCATTTGGAAACTTCCACAGAAGCAGTGTCAGTGAAGTAGTCGGGCCTGAAGCTAGGTTATAACGGACTGAAGATTAACTGAAGTAACTGAGAAAGTAGAGAAACAAGCTCTATTAAATTAAACACGAGGTATGACCACAATTTTCAGAGAATTTTTAAATAAACAAGTATTACAATAAAGGCACACGGAAATGAATCCCCTTCAAAACATTCTCCGTCACTTTCGACGCACTTAGCCGATCGTTTTTGCCGCTTTCTGAAGCACTTCTGGAAGTGCTCTTTATGAGTTGCTTTATGAGGTATTATCAAAAATGCGAATGCTGCTACCAAGTGCCATCCAGTGGAAAGGCAGGCTCGTAAAAACATTACCATATGTCTGGTCGGGGATTTTGCTTAGTGGCTTAAGTGCCTCCCTGGCAAGCATGAGATTATGAGTTGGATCCCCGGTACCAAAACCAAACCCCCCCCCCAAAAAATTACCACATATTCCTCATTCACTGGCTCTGGCACTGTACGACTTTGACTCTTTGACATCAAACTGATCATGAAAAATAAATGTTTTGAATTAATTCAGGACATCAAGGTAACCACAATGGCACAACTTCCAAAACCACTTCAGAAAGTGGCAGCGTTGATGGGGTAAGCATGTTCAAAGGGAGGGAGAGTATTTTGTAAGGGATTAATGTCAATGTGTCTTTTACTGTAATAAATATTTTTAAAATTCGAACATTTACCTTATTTCTAAAGATTACATCCTGTATGTGGTAAGCCTTTAAGAATGGAAACAATGTAAATTCCAAACCAGTAAAAAGGAAAACGTTGGAATAAGAAAATAATAATGGCATTGGGCCGTGCATGGTGACATACGCCTGTCATCCCAACGCTCCAGGAGGCTCTCGGGGTTTGTGTCTGGGTTTGTGGCATACATGTGTTATACTTGGGTGCATTGGCTCAACAAGTTTGGGAGTATCCTGAAAAGCTGCCTATTTCAAGTGAATCCAAGAGTGATGGAAGTCTCTTCTCGTTCAGGGTATGGGCAACTCTGTCCACAGCTCTGAAGCTTCAGTAGATCCCTAGCAGATTTACACACTGCATGGAGATTCTAACAAACCCCAAGGAAAGAAGCACAAGAGGCAGCTATGCTTTTTGAAGTGTTGCCTTCTTTGCCAAGTCACTATTCCCCCTTGGCCTGGTGGGGCTGAACCCCAGGTCATGAGAATATTGGTACCCAGTGACCAGAACTTTCCATCATAAACTGCGTGCTGGCCTGCCTGCTCCACGCCCTTGGGAGCCCACTGCATCCGTGCTATAGAAGTGTCCCCCAAAGGTCTGTAGTGTTAAAAGATTGGTCCTCAGGGTGATGCTGCTGGAGTTGAGGTCTTTAACGGAGAGGCTACTGGAAGGTCATGGGGGTGTGCCCTTGAAGAGGATAGTGGAACCCCAGACCCTTCCAACTAATGAACCAAGGCCCCAAAACTGAGCCAAAGTAAACCTACTTTCTTTGTAAGTTGACTATCTTAGGTATTTGTTATAGCGGTGAAAATCTGACTGACAATAACACAGAATCTTTAGATCTTTTCTCTTGGGCTGACTAGAGTCACCAGAGATGTTTCTCCAGTTTCACTACCCAGAGAGTATGGGATCCTATAATGGACAGGAGCATTCTGGGAAGATTGGGAGTCTCAAGTTCAGTGTGTAAATTTTCATTTATCCTCACCTCATTGGTGCTCTGTATTCAGCATAGTACCCTGTGCTCTGCTGTGCTTGTCTTTCTGTTCCAAGACCCTTCTGAGACCATTCCAGTTTCTTGCAAAGGTTCAAGGAGGACAGTCACCTAATTGTCGAATAGGTAAATATTGAAACCTAACTGTTACTTCAACAGATTTGCCACCAAATTCATAGCATCGCTTCCACTCCTGTTTTCTTTTTTCTTTTCTTTTGTTTTTTTTTTTCAGCACCAGGGTTTGAACTCATGACCTCGTACTTGCCAGGCAGGCACTTAGGCCACTGAGCCAAATCCCCGGCCCTTGTCTTTTTTGAGACAGGGTCTCACTATGCCATTCAGGCTGGCCTTGAGCTCACTTTGTAACCCAGGCTGGACTCGAATTCCAAACGATCCTCCTATCTCAGCCTCCCGAGTGCTGGGATTACAGGCGTGAGCCACCACGCCCGGCTCCACTCCTATTTTCAATGATACTACAGGCAAACAGTCTCTTTACCTTTTGGAATTCCGCGAAGGAATTTGGGTTGCTTATGGGCCTTTCCTACTGCTCATGTATAATACAGACTTTTTAGTACTTGAGTATGTTACCATTTATCTACCTATTTTCCAATTTCCAAGATGTTGTCTTTCTCCCAAATTGTCCCTGTGGATTTATGACTGAATGAAGACCCTGGACAATTGTTCCAGAGAAAACACAAGAAGAGAAAGGACCTTCTGTTTACCTTCATGTATTGGTGAAGGTTGTTCCTTCACTAAGATAAAGGACTGCAGCAAAGTCTAAATTGTTTATGTGGCGTGGAAAGACGATCTATGAACTGAATGAGTTCACTAGAAGCAGAAACTCAGAACCAGGGTGAAAACACAATTTTAACGATTATAATGTTTCCTTTTACTTCTTTAAGTGTATCCTACATATGGGAAAATATACCCATTGATAATTGTTTATGCATTTATTTTTAATGTGTGCTAGAAGAAATATAATTGTTACAGTAAGCCTGACATTTCAAGAATATATTTTCCTTGGGGCGAGGGTAGTATAGGCTGCTCAGACATGATAACCCATTTTATAAGGATTGTATGACCTGCAGTCTCATTGTTCATGCATTCAGTGATTGTCTGATTAGGTTATCTCAGATCCTGAGACAAGGAATGGAATGTAAATAGTTTAATGTGAAAAACACAGGAAATACCAATAGGAAAGTGGGGGAAATGAGATAGGGAAACGAGAATCAGTAAACAATATACTATTAAATTAGCTAACTCGTCCCCACTCCTGCCCTGGGATTGAACCCAAGGCTTTAACTCCACTACATCCCTAGCCCTTTTTATTTTTAATTTTCCATTTTAAGATAGGTCTCACTAAATCACTAAATTTACAGACTGGGCTCACATTTGTAATCCTCCTGCCTCAGCTTCCCAGAGTACTACTGTCATAAGTATGGAACATCTCTCCTGGCTTTTGTTTGTTAATAAGTGATATCAAGTCAAATATCTCTCCCCTTTTAAATTATGGAACAATTTCAGAGTTCTCATTGAGGAAAAAATTTCAGATATATACTTTTGTGAATTGACTCAAGATGTTAGTACTTCATTGTTTTATTTAAAAGTTAAATTTCTTGACTGAAGTATTTACTGCTTTTTTTTAATGACATGTAATGCTTTCCTGCTTACAGCAGACAAATTGTTCTCTTTAATACATTTACTGAAACAATAAAAGGGAGCTGAAAACTTGAACTGATGTAGCCAACATTGTCTGGCATAAGTCCTAGTTCAAGCTCAGTATCATGAGATAATATCCTTCTTTCAGATAATGCTGTACTTATTTTAATTTGTGCATGTCAACAATCTAGTATATTTCTTTGTATATATATTTGTGTGTATATATATATTGTGTATAAATATATATATATATATTTGTGTGTATATATATATGCCCATAAAGTATGTTCTCCAATACATATAAATGTATGTTTATATACATATATGTGTGCATCACCATCGTTCCCTAATTTATATATTTGTGTATATGTATGTATATTAATGGAGTAATTTTGAGGCTGAATCATATGACTTTGCCCTTTATGAATGTCAAAACTGATCAGAGATTAAGAAATTCATAAGGTTTAATCTAACATTTTTTTTCTATGATTTGATTTTCTCACTGTTAGTCTGTGTAGGTCCTCTTTCAGATTCGCAAAAGGCTTTTGTTCTATTTTTACATTTAGTGATTTAATCCAATTGGAGTTACTTCTGAGTATGTTTTGAAACGATGCCTTTATTTTTTTCCAGATCAATACTTAAATTCTGTGATCTATATTTATTGAATAATTCATTAATTTCTTCCTGAATTGGGCTATCATCTTTTTCAGTTAATAAATTCTTGCATATACCCAAATCTACTTCTAGATTTATTTTTTTTTCTTTTTCTTTTTTTGTCTTTTTGAGAGAGGGTCTTGTAATGCTGGCCTTGGGCTCACTTTGTAGCCCAAGCTAGTCCGAACTTGCACGATCTTCCTGCCTCAGCCTCCCGAGTGCTGGGATTACAGGAGTGCTTCACCACGTCCGGCTAATACGTCTAGATTTCTTAGTCTGTTTCATTGGTTTGTCATTTCTCATAACAATATTATTAATTATTTAGCTATAATAAGTTTTTAGTGTGTTGTGATAACTGGTAAGGCAAATACCTCCATCACTGTTTTCCCCTTGATTTTTTGGTCTCTTCTTAGACTTCTCTTTTTTGTGTGTGAGAGGAGGATCTCATGGTGGTCCTCCCACCTCAGCCTCCTGAGTTGCTGTGGGCTACTCACAGAAATACAGGAACACGCCACTATGCCTGGCTTTATTCTTACAAATCAATTTTAAGATCGTTTAAAATCTAGTTCCAAAATCTTGAGGTTTAGTAGGAATTGCAACGAAGTTTATGTCATCTAACATTAGCACAATATCCACCCTTGCCAAAAAACAATATGCCTCTTAATTTATTCAAATTGATGTGAGGTAGTTACTTCATAATAAATACCCTCATTTTATACTAGGTTGTCATGCTAGAACAAGATACTTATTTTTTGTGTATTTATTATGAAGCCCCTGTCTCACATCAATTCTTCTAATAATTTTACTTGAGACTTGGTTTTCCTAGATATACTGTCATGTCATCAGCGAAAAGAAATATTTTTATCTTTTCCAATATTTGTGCTGGCAAATATGGTTTCCATTATATTACATATATTATATACATCACATATATTACATACATTATAATACATATATTACATATATATATATATATCTCATATGAGTTTTGGTAAGATGTAGCTATTTAATGTTTTTTACAACTCGATAATTATCTTGATGATTGCGAGTATGTAAGGTTGTTTGGTAATATTCAGAAACATCACAAGAAGATTGGTTTTCCCAGTTTATAGCCTTCAATAATTACAGAAGTGACTTATATGAAACTGCTCTCAACTAGTAGGACTGCATTTAAGCATTTATAATTTTCAGAATTGTTGATAACCTGGATATATTTTCCCCAAATAACCTTACTTCCTTGTGTTACAAGGTCTAATTTGTTCATGTTCCCCTCCATGGCAGTAACTTTAGTAAGACTAACCAAAGTCGTATGATGGACATTTAATTTGTCTCATGGCTTCAGAGGCCATGGTCGGCTTGCTCCAAGACAGGTGCATCATGGCAGAAGGGTATTGTGGAAAGAAGCTGCTTGACTCATGGAAGCCAGGAAGCAGATCACAGGGGAAGAGTGCCAGGAGAGCCACATCCTCCAAAGGTACCCAACCCGTGCCAACCTCCTAACAGAACATTCACCATGAACATCAGTGGGTTAACCCACTGATGATCATAGCATCTCCATGATCAAATCAACTCTCCAGGAGTCTCTCCAGCCAAGTGAGAAGGCATTGATTGTTTATATCAAGTATTTGACAGGCGAAAGGTGGCTTTCAGATCAGGATGTGTTACCTGGGCCTTCTTGAAAAGCCCTGTTGTCCTAATGAATTTTTGTTTTTAGGTGATTTTCTTCTAGCACCGTCTCCAACAAAGCAGACTTCACTTGAGAAACTCATGTGTGTTGATCTTCCACACTCTTTTTTTAAAAAGTTTTTTCAGGGGCTGGGGATCTGGCTCAGTGGCCTAAGTGCCTGCCTGGCAAGTGCAAGGTCATGAGTTCAATCCCTGGTGCCACAAAAAAAAAAAAAAAAGTTTTTCAGCTTTTTTCTTTCCTGGTTGAAAAAATCTTCTTTTTTCCCCGTGAGGCAGTGTGTGTCACCATGCCAAGCCTGTTTGAGTAACTTTTAATACTTCTGTTTCTGTGCATGAACTTTAGACAGAGAGACTTCCCATTTTATCCTTCTGATTTGTTTTTGTCTAGTCGTTTGGAAAGTACTTTAGTTTGGGACTGTTTTTCTACGATCAGCTGTGGCGTCTTCATAGTTATTTTGTCTGGGGGTTCTGTTTTCATGCAACTTGATGGGCCTTTTCATTTGTATTTTCTCAGCATGGTGGTGTTTATGTAGGGATTAGCCTTCAAACAAGTTTATTTTTCTGCCTTTGTCAAACATTCACAAGCCTCTTGGTTTTCCTTCTTTTTTTCTTCTCATAGTAATCCAAACATTATCCATGGCATTTATCATGTAATTCAATGTGAATACATTTTGTGGCCTGCTGACAGCTGCAGAGCCAACAGGCACAACCTCCAGGATGTCAAGAAACTTTCAAGTTTTGGGTCTTGGAGACCCATGAGCCCACTCTTTGCTGCCTGCAACAGGAAAAGTGCTTCCTTTTATTATGACATATATTAAGTCCTCCAAGACAATGTTTTGAAATAATATGATTTCTGACTTTAATTGAAGGGGTGCTAATGTTATACCATTTAGGATATTGCTATTATGAAGGATGTTTTGGTAAACTAGTTGATGTTGTATTTAAGTAATGTCTTTGTTTGGGCTGCTATACTAGAACACCATAGACTGGGTGACTTATTAAAAACAACTTCTTACAGTTCTGAAGGTAGGGAAGCTGTGGCAGATTTGGGGTCTGGTAAGGTCTACTTCCTGGGTCACAGAGGCTGTCCTCTGGCTGTGTTCTTCTGTGGCAGGAGGAAGGGGCAAGGGCGCTCTCTAGGGTCTTATTTATTCATTTATTTATTTATTTTTGTCTTTTTGAGACAGGGTCTCGCTATGCAGTTCAGGCTGACCTTGGGCTCACTTTGTAGCCCCAGCTGGTCTCAAACTTGCACCAATCCTCCTGCCTCAGCCTCCTGAGTGCTGTAGGGTCCTATTTAAATGAGATTAATCCCAGTCCCAAAGACTTCACCTTCATGACCTAATCACCTATTAAAGGCCCCACCTCCAAACACCATCACATTGAGAGCTATAACTAATGTGTGAATTTTAGGAGGATGCAAACTTTCATTCCATTACAAATAGTTTTTTCTATTCCAATTTTAATGCTTTTAGTATATAAATTAGAGCAATAGTTGGCAGAAAGTAAACACTCTATAAACACTAGTTAAACAAATAATGATATATTAGAAATGAGTACTGAAATTTATTCAAGTTCTTTTGAGTACTAACACAAGCCTGTGGTTTTCCTCTTGAATTGATTTATAGGTTATAATATTTCCTGGTATTAAAACACTCTTATGGGCTGGGGATTTAGCTCAGTGGCCTAAGCGCCTGCCTGGCAAGATCGAGGTCGTGAGTTCAATCCCTGGTGCCACAAAAAAACCCCCCCAAAAAAACAAAAAAAACCACTCTTATATGCCTAGGAAAACCTTGTTTGGTCAAATGTATTTTTTAAAGCACTGCTTATTCTATTTACTAATGTTTTATTCCAAATATTTGTATCTAGAACTGAGCATAGTGGCACATGCTTGTAATCTCAGTAATCAGGAGGCTGAGGCAGGAGGATTGCTACAAGTTTGAAACTAGTCTGGGCTACATAGTGAGTTCAAGGCCAACCTGAACTACGTAGAGACTGTCTCAAAGAAACAAAATCAAATCATCCAGAAAGAGTTAAAAGCATCATACCACAGTGAAATAAACATATCCATGTTTATAGCAGCATAATATATATAACAGCTAAATCTTGGAAACAGCTCATATGCCCATCAATGGATGAATAGGTAAAGAAAATGTGGTTTTTGTATAAGTGAAGTAGTACTCTGCCATAAAGAAGGATAAGCTTGAGACATTTTTAGGTACATGGATGCACCTTGAGAACATAATTTTAAGTGAAATAAATCAGACACACAAGTTTAAATATCACATTATTTCTCTTGTGTGAGAAACCCAAAGGGTAAATAAGTAGCAAAATGGAGTATAGATATTGGGAAGTAGGAAAAATATATCAAATGGGAAGGGAACTAGGGAAGCGTGAAGGGGAAAGAAAGGAAGGGGAAAAGGAATAAAAAAGAAAGAGAATGGAATAAAAAATGGAAACAAAGCCTTTATAAATGGGGTGGCAAAGAAGGGTTGAAGGGAGGGGAATGAGAAACAAAGAAATAACATATATTACGTGCAGGTACAAATTCCTCAGGATGAATGTGAACATTATGTATGGCAAACATGTACTAATAAAAATGTTTTAAAATCAAATATTTATACCTATAAAGGGCCAGGGATTTAACTCAGCGGCGTAAGCACCTGCCTGGCAAGTGCGAGGTTGTGAGTTCGATCCCTGGTGCCGCAAAAAAAAAAAAAAGAAAAAGAAAAAAAAATTTGTACCTATAGAAATGGATCTAATATTAAATTTCTATTTGTGTCATTCAAGGAATTATGGAGCACTCATCTTTTCCCACACTTGGAAACACTTCTCCTTGGTTCCCTTTGAATTGCTTCCAGTGCATGAGGGTGGGTACCCAAAAACCATGCCTCTCTACAGTGACTCTCCTCCCCCACAGATAGGGTCACTGATCAGACGATCTTGCAAACTCTGGGATTTGAGTTGAGCAATACAGACTGCGAGTTTCTAGAACTGAATCGCATTATGGGTAGTGGTTTAGAGGGCATCTCTCCGGGAAGTTTGCTTTGCAGGGCTCAGAGAAATACACTGGTTCCTAACCTTTCACACAGTAGGCTGATTAGTTTATCCTTCGATTCCAAGATACTCTTGAATCCTTCTAATAATCATATTTTTTAAACTTAGAAGGTAATTCTGGTGAACATATGAGTCGAGGACAGCTGCCTTAAAAGCAAGAGAAGAGCGTCAGAATGCAGCCTACCTTGCTGTCATCTTGACCTTGGACTTCCAGCCTTTACAACTGTGAGAAAGTAATTTCCTATGTTTAGGCAACCCAGTGTAGACCGGGGAGAGCAGCATAGTTCCCCCAAACAGTTTCTATTGACATTAATTTGACAATCCATAATTACTCAAGTGTTTTGAACAGCTACTTTGATAATATTCTAAATTTAAATAAATTATCAAGTCCATTTCTGGACTTTTAATTTTATTACACTAATTTATGAATATATTTTAACACTTGTTTTATCTTATTTTGATTAGTGCACCTCTGTAAAACAAGATCGTATCTGGTAGGGAAAATCCGCTTTCATTATCATTAGAAAATGTTATTAGCCATTCTGGAATACTTATCATTCCAACTAAACTTTAGAATCATACAGGTTTTTTTTACAGTGCTAGGGACTGAACTCAGGTTCCTGCACATGCTAGGCAAGTGCTCTACTACTATGCCACACCCTCTGCTCATTTAGCTTAATAAAAAGGAAAGTTGAGATTTTGATTGGGGTCCATTGAAATTTATGTTAACTGGGGGAAAACACATAATTAGAATGTTCTAATTCATGAATGTTATAAGTCACTTATAATCACCATTTAAATTCATGATCTTATATGTTTATTTATAATTATCTGTATAATACTGTTTATTCTTAGCTATGTTTTACTTTCCAACATTTTACTATAAAAAATATTCACACCAGGCGTGTACTACCACAGGAGGCTGAGGCAGGAGGATCACTGTGAGTTTGAGGCCAACCTGGGCTCCATAGTGAACTCAAGGCCCACTTGAGATCCTGTCTCAGAAAAAAAAAAAAACACACAAAACTTGAAGGAACTTTACAGGATGCTCACTGCTCATGTATCATTACCTGGTTGCCATCATTAATATTTTACTATATTACTTACATATTATGTTATATGTTAAGTAGCAGATAAAAACATAACCTGCCAGGAAGTCAGCCCGCCCTTTCTGAGAGCCAGTGGCATCCATGCCAGCCAGAAAGAGAACCAAGAAGTTTCCTGGCCTTCCTGTGAACCAGTGGCAGCCATACAGGCTGGGAGACAAGGAAACCACCCCCTGCCCTCCACCACCCAACCACTTGTGTAGGCAACTGGCTGATTCGGAGGAACACAGGCTGGGATGATAGCCACTGAGGTACAAACACAACTAATGCTTGTATTGACTGATTGAATTTGCAGGCCTGCGGCTGGTAGTCTGAGCATCTGTTTAGAGGATAACAATATGGGGGATTTCCTTCTGTCTTGTTTTTGAAATCCAGTATTGTTCTCACTGTTTTGTTTGGTTCTGTTTTATTGTTTTGTTTTATTCCCTTTAAAATAAAAAAAGAAAATACATGAAAAAAACATAGTGAATGTGTGTCAGGTGGGCTGCACATCAAATGTTAGTAATGAGTACCCTTGCTCGATGAGGCAATCACTATTTTAATGTTTTTGTGTATTTTCTGACATTTCAAAAATACAGTATAAGGAAGGCAATCAACATGAGAACTTTTATTGATACTAAATAAAGCACTGGAAAGCATTAAACTTTCAGTCTTTTTCCACATACCTGTCAGTTAATCATTCAAGGTGGTTGTCTTGGTTACTTTTCTCTCATTGCTGAGACAAAATACCCAACACCCAAAATTAGGGAAGGGAAGGTTTATTTCTTACAGTTTGGAGGCTTCAGTCCATACCCAGCTGGCTCCAAGGAAGGGTGGCGTGGCTGAGGGGGCAGCTGTTCATGGCAGCCCTCAAGCGGCAAGAACAAACTGCAAAAAGAAGAGGAACAAAAGAGGGAGAGAGAGAACATGCCTTCTTCCCTCCTTTATATAGTATGCAGGCTCCACCCCTGGATGGGTGCAGCACTCACACCAATAATCCCAGTGCTAATTCCAGCACTAATCCCAGTGCTAAACCCACCACTAAACCCAGCACTAGGCAATGAATCAATCACAAATGCTAGATTCAGCTGCTTCCATGACTACATGAGGCTTGTGGGGGGCCACCTATATACAAACCATAACAGTGGTCTTGAGACAGGAGACTAGGTATGGCAAACCAGCAGTGTCATTGGGCGTGACCAATCAGTCCCGGAGAACTGTCAAGTCACAGCAGAGACGTATGCGCACGCGCTGCAGCTTCAGTCCTGTGTGGGACTGTCCACATGTGATGGCAAAAAAAATATATAAAAGGTGGTGGCCCCTGGGCATAGTTACCACTGCCTCGTTGCTCTGAAGTCCATAGTGAAGTGTTTGAATTTTTCTTTCTTGTAAGAGACCTTGGGAAATGTAGATACCTTCTAAAATCTTTAGAAAGTGAAGGGAGTTTCAAATAGTTCTTTTTAGTCAATACATCGACTTCTTCACAATTCATTTAGTATCATGGTTGAGTACTTTCCTTTTTCTATTTTTTTTTTTTGGTTGTTTGTTTTGAGACAAGATCTCACTGTGTAGTTCAGGCTGGCTTAAAAATAATATCTCACGTGTATTTACTGAGGAAAAACTCTATGGATGTGAAGTTTGTGAGAATGCCTTTAGCCTGAACCAACATTGGAGAACTCATGTTAGAGAGGAACCTTTTACATGCAAAGACTGTCAAAAAGCATTTTTCCAGGTTAAATATTTTAGACAACATGAGATTATTCATTCTGGTATAAAACCCTGTATTTGTAATACATGTGATAAAATCTTCAGCCGTCGCACATACCTAACTCAGCACCAGAGAGCTTGTACTGGGGAGAGACCTCACAAGTGTAATGAATGTGGGAAAACCATTAGCCAGAGAATATATCTTTCTCTCCATGAGACAGTCCACACTGAAGTGAAACCTTATGAATGTAGCCCTTGTGGGGAAACTTTTAGATATGGCTCACCCTTTGCTAAACATGAAAGAGTTCACACCAGAGAAAAACTTTCTTGTAATGAGAGCAGGAAAAACCTTCTACTCACCATGCCCGGCTCTTCTGATATGGTAGGTTAATAGATACTGCAAGACACATTTAAGAAATACCTTCATTGGTGATAACATGAAGTACAGGCAACATCAAAGAAACTGTTAAAGTAAAAACCTCTAAATCACTGGTTCCCTGACTTAGATTTCAAGAACGAATAATTTTTTTAATGATTTGATACATTGCCAACTATTCATTTTGCCATATTAAAAATCAACCACTTATTATTGGGATTGTTTCAGAAAATAAAAGATATTTTAGTGTTTGAAAATGTAGAACATATATAATCATAAATAATAGACTTTTATATTGAATTAAATAAATCAAATGAAAAGTTTCCAAACTTGATGTTTCACTAGAGACCAATGAAAATTTCATGGCAGGTCAGTGATCCATGGATTGACATTTGAGAATGACTGTTTTTACTATCCCTTTAATGAATCAATAAAATATAGTACAGCCTTTTATTCTAGTTCTTTATATGACTAACAGAGGTGTAATTAAAATGTTAGTGGCTTATTTCTAGAAGAGATCATGTTAAAGGGAATCTTCTACAATTAATCTACTGTACATGGGATAGTTATTCATATTTTTTGGTTTCCTATAGAGCAGAATCGGCACCTTTGTCTGTATAAGGCCAAATGATGTATATAATAGGTGTTGTACGTGGGTTTGGTCTCTGTCCCAGCTACTTAGCTCTGCTATTTTTGAGTAAAAATAGCCAGAAACTTTATAAGCTAGGGCAGTGGTGCACCACCACGCCTGGCTGTTCTGATAACTTTTTAAAACTTGATATATTGAGATTGGTGCAAACCTGTGGCACACATGTTATTTGTTTTTCTTTTCAGACAAAAGATGCTAATGTATGAATTGTTCTTTCTAAACTAAAACCTCAGTGTTCAGGTTTAATTGCAGTGTTGGCGCTTTGCAGTAAATAAGTGGGATTTGGGTTGCAGTTTGGGCACTCATCTCTAAAAGGTTCACCATCACTGAGCTAGGGTATCTGAACCCTGGAACTGCTGTTTAGAGCTATGTAGTGTTTAGACATGTTCAAGAGCTGTCTTGTGCACTGAGGGATGTTTAACTGCATCCTTGGCCTCTTCTCACAAGATGCCAGTAGCTGCTGCCTCCTGTAATTGTAACGGTCAAAAACATCTCCCTGGTTGATACCTCCTGGTATAAATGAATGGGTGTAATAACATTTCAATAACCTTTGTTTAAAAAACAGGTGTTGGGCTGCATTTTGCCTGGGGGCTGTAGCTTCCCACCCCATATAGAATATGTAAAGCAATTAGTAATTGTGTTACCCTATCATTTGATCTCAAAGTAGTATGTATCATTTTCTTCACAATTCATTTAGTATCATGGTTGAGTACTTTCCTTTTTCTATTTTTTTTTTTTGGTTGTTTGTTTTGAGACAAGATCTCACTGTGTAGTTCAGGCTGGCTTAAATTTGCTGTATCACCTAGGCTGGCCTCAAACTCACAGTGATCCTCTTGCCTCAGTCTTCCAAGTGCTGCGATTACAGGTATGCACTAGCACACCTGGTTTTTTTGTTTGTTTGTTTGTTTGTTTTGTATATTCCAATACTTTTTTTTAAAATCACATTTCTATTGCTGTCTTGGGAGTGTAGGAATTATTTTGGAATATTTATGTAGATTTCAGTCTATAAGGTGTTTTTTGTTTATCCATAAAAAAAGGTGAGCACTCTTTAAAACATAAAAAGTGCTATTATTACATTTTTAAAACTTGACCGTAATTCCTTAATATGTTCTGATACCTTTTTTTTTTTTAATCTTTTTGAGACAGGGTTTTGCCATGCAGTTCAGACTGGTCTTGAACTCAGTTTGTAGCCCAGGCTGGCCTTGAACTTGCAGCAATCTTCCTGCCTCAGCCTTCCAAGTGCTGGGATCACAGGTATGTGTCACCATGCCTGGCTCTTCTGGTATCTTTTTTAAAAATAGATATATTGAGATTGGTGCAAGTTAAATTTTTTAACTTTTCCTTTGCCAAATATACAAGATTAATTTAAAAATGTGCACTCTGACTTCTGGAAAGATGGTAGAACAGCAAGCAGCAGGGTAAATAGTCTCTCTGAGA
The DNA here is from genome assembly GCA_004365215.1 of Cuniculus paca. Taxonomy (NCBI): domain Eukaryota; kingdom Metazoa; phylum Chordata; class Mammalia; order Rodentia; family Cuniculidae; genus Cuniculus; species Cuniculus paca. Next base: position 40,460 of record RJWT010002042.1, read on the forward strand.
GAAACAGTTCAGATGCGGGAATAAAATAGCATGGAGAGGACAAGAAGGAAGGAAGTGGATCCCCTGGACCCAAGAAGAATCTAAAATATGAATTGAAGCCCACAGAGAGAATAAAAAGAAGAATTTAAATGAAGAAGGTGGTAGCTGGTGGCACCTTAGCCTGGAGCCTGACTCACCCTGCGATAAGAGCTGCTGAGCCTGGGACACAGGGTCGCGGTCATGGGCTTGGTCAACCCCAGAGGTCTCTGCAGAGAGGCGCGGCAGTGGAAGACAGTGGCGGACATGGAGATCTGCACTGGCTGCTGGTGAGTGCAGGGGACTGGATGCCCCTACGGGAGACAGCGATTGGCCAGGAGCCATTCTGTAGTACAGCAAGATAAGCCTGGGGCCAGGACTGCTGCCGGGCTTCCTCCAGCAGCTCCAGGTTGGGGGCAGACCCGAGGAAGTTGCTTGGACCGAGTTCTGCTCCCATGCACTTCCAGACAACATTGTGTAGGTTCCTAACCAGTTTAGATCCGCAGGAACTAGCCAGTTCCACTACTGTGCAAATGCCGGGGGCCCTTGTGCACTGGTACCCAGCTCAGTGCAGAGTCACGGGCACCCACATCAGATGCCCATAGCCACCACTGGTCAGAAAAGCCAAACAGTCTCGCTTCAGAGAAGTTGTGGCCACTGCCAGAGGTGCCTGGGACCACACTACCCATGTGTGTGGAAGAAATCAGGAATATGCCAAGACAAAGAGGGAAAAGGCAATCTCTGACGTCCAACCTAAGCAGTGCAAGTCCAGGAGAGGTAAACACGGAGGAGATCAGGAGTCGCACACCTGAGATGTCTGAAGTGATGTCAACTGAAGTGAAGAAACAACTTCATGAAGCTATAAGAGAAATTAGAACAGAAATTCTATCCCAGCTAAAAGAAGACATGAAAAACATAATAAAAGAAATACTAAACATCTCTAAAGAAGACACAGATAAAAAAATAGAGGAGCATAGGAAAATGAGGGAAACCATGAATGAACAATATAAGAGAGATTTAAAATGCATGAAACAGATTTAAAGAGATATTCAGGAAATTAAAAACTCCATTGAAAGCTGGCAAAACCACTTGAAAGAAACTGAAGCTAGACTTTCCAACCTTGAAGACAGGCTTGCAGCCTGTGATCGTGAAAGGAAAGATCTCTTAAAAAATAACAAGGACTAAGGCTGGGGATCTAGCTCAGCGGTCTAAGCGCCTGCCCGGCAAGCGCAAGGTCATGAGTTCAATCCCCAGTGCCGCAAAAAACAAAACAAGGACTCCGGAGGTAACAATTCAACGGCTGCATGACAACTTCAAGAAACATAACTTAAGAATTAAAAATGTGAGTGAAAAAGCAGGGGTCAAGACAAATGACATCAGGAACCTATTTACAGAAATAATATCTGAGAACTTCCCAAGCATGCAAAGAGAAAGTGACATTCAAATAAGTGAGGGATATAGAACTCCAGCTAGCCATAACCAAAACAAATCTACACCCAGACATATAATAATCAAGATCCCAGAAATACAGCTCAAGAACAGAATATTAAAAGCTGTTAGACAAAAGAAACAGATCACCTATAAAGGAAAACCCATCAGAATCCCGGCAGACTTCTCAACACAAACCATCAAGTCAAGAAGAGGCTAGAGTGAAGTATTACAAGTCCTTAAGGAAAACAACTTCCAACCCAGACTGATGTACCCTGCAAAACTTTCCTTCAAATTTAATGGAGAAACAAGATACTTCCATGACAAAGAACAACTCAAGGAATTCATGACCACCAAACCAACCCTACAAAGAATACTAAAGGACATTCTAGAGAGAGATAAAAAGGACCATGGTCTCAGGAACAATGGCAGAGGGGGACCATCAAGTGGGGCCAGTCCATTGAATGGAGAGGAAAAATAGGGAGCCAATGGCAGGAAAATAGCATGGCAGAGACAGTGAAGTGCAAGAGGGCCATAACTATTAATGTAGAAGGCCTCAATGCACCAATAGAAACACAGGCAAAGTGGATCAGGAGACAGGATCCATCAACATACTCTATACAAGAAACACATTTAACTAGAAAGAAAATTCATGACTGAAAGTCAAAAGGAGAGAGAACAATGCCCTATTTGACAGGGAGCCAAAAAAAAATGTAGGGATAGCTTACCCATTAATTGCAGAATGGATAAGAAAGACATGGCATTTTATGTGGTGGAAACCTACTCAGCTATAAAGGAAGATAACCTCAAGGCTCTTGTAGGTGGATAGAGGCAACTTGAGATCCTCCTCATGGATGAAATGGTTCAGATCACATGGGTGAATTTTGTGTTGTCTCCCTAGTATAACAAACTAAAGGTGTTAGTGGGATCTAAAATGCACAATACATATTGGGAAAGTCAAAGGGGAGGAATTATCTGAACCATCGCAGACTGTGGGGAGAGAGACAGGCTCTGATGGTGGCTGTTAGGGTGGGGTGCAGTTGGATACCTGTGGTGCTTTGGTATTTCACTGACCTTGCAGGTCTAGGCCAGTGGTCTGGTCATCTGTTCAGGAGATGGTGGTGTGCAGCATGGCATCTGTGTGTGGGGGGGTCTCCTGAGGGTGGTAGCCATTGTCGATTTCCCATAGTCTCGCTCTGAAGTCCTACATTGTTTATTGTTTTGTTGGGTTGGGTTTTATTCTCTTTTGCTTTGTTTGATTATGTTATACTGGTGGCATGAGCAGCTATTTCAATGATAGTAAGATATATATGGTAGCCATTTTGAATTTACTACTGTCTTGTTTTGTAGTCTTTTATTGTATCCACTGTTTTGTTT
>RJWT010002043.1:0-43260 GCA_004365215.1 Cuniculus paca
TATATTGTCTTTGACAGGTAGATATATTAAATTGTCAATGCTTGATCATTCTTCATAAGTCTAATCACTTCTCAACCATTTATTTGTTAAATTATTTGGAGCCAGTTATTTATTTTGCCTTATTCTTTCTAATCTAGTCTACACAACAGGGGTGATAATAATACCTCATATAAGTGACATCAGTATTAAATAAAATAATGAAACTATGAATCCCATACACAGGACCTAAATATACTAATCATAATTTTTTATTATTTTAGTACTAGTAATGTTATTATTGCTGAAGTAAACCTTGATATATTCAAATGGATAAGAAAAGATTAAGGTAAGAATGCAAAGGATATAGTGAGCAGTTACAAGAGACAAGAATTATTAAAATTATTAAGAGCAGAAAATATTTAAAGAAAACTTTTTGGAATTTTTGCAATGTAAAATATAACTACACTCTTCCATCACTCTATAAGAATAGACTTTTCAGCTGGGGATATAACTCAGTGGCTCAGCACCTGTCTGGCAAGCATGAGATTGTGAGTTTGATTCCTGGTACCAAAAAAAAAAAAAAAAAAGAGAGAGAGAGAGAAGCCATGCTGGGTAGAGCACATCAAGAAGTCAGTTCACCCTTCTGGTAAGCAATGGAAACCATATGAGGCCCAGGAAAGGCCCAGTTTGCCCTTCCCGTGAGCTGACCAGCGCACTGAGTGAGAATCAAGAACACTCTCCCACTCCAGTAAGCAACCAGCTGGTTCAGAGGACAGGCTGAGTTGATAGCAACTGAGATACGAAAACAACTAAATGCTTGTATTGTTTGATTGACTTTTCAGGCCTAAGGCCAGTAGTCTGAGCATCTGTTAGGAAGATAACAGTATGCAATATAGCAAATTTGGGGGATTTCCTTCTGTCTTGTACTTGAAATCCAATATTGTTCTCACTGTTTTGATTTGTTCTGATTTATTGTTATGTTTTGTTCAGTGTTCTGTTTTGATTGGTTTTATTCTATTTTGTTTTATTTGACTTTACTATATCTGATGGTATGGGCCACTATTGTGAAGGTAACGAGATATATTTTGTAGCCATTGTTGATTTCCTGTTATCCTGCTTCAAAGTTCTGTACCACTTTCACTGCTTTGTTTTGATGGGTTTTACTCTTTTGTCCTGTTGGGTTTTATTCTCTTTAAAATAAAAAAATAGGTTTTTCAATAAATAATCATATTTAAGTTAGATTTGAGTCTTAGAGGTTATGCAAGACTATGCTATAATTGACTTAAGGAAGTCCTGGGAAGACCATGGTCCCTTTTAGGTTCCACAAAGAGGCCATTCACATGTATAGGGCCGGTCAAGAAAGCATCTTCAGGGAAGAATCTCATCCATTAATTTTGATACCCTTTTTATGAATTCACAAATTACATATGGCATTAACTATATAAAACATAAACATATATTTGACCAAAATCTGAGAAGCAGAAAGTCTTTGTACTTTAAAAGTGGAATTAGGAACATTTGCAGTAGTTAGTGTACAGGATGGGAAAGAGCACAGTGCAGAACAGAGCTCACTCACTTTGAAGTCGCATTACACCTGGGTCAGAACCACCTAGCACATCTCCTGCATGTGGCCTCTGGTTATATTACTTGAATTAATAAGCCTCTGTTTATTCATTTATAAGCTTATAGAGATGAAAATGATTTCATAACATTTTGATAGGGCTATAAATAATATCAGCAAAATGACTACTTAGTAATGACTATTATTGTGAATAAATTGCATAACGCATGCAAAAATAAGTAAGAATTTTTTAGTATATAATAAGTATTTTCCACAAATAATTCCATTTTTTTCCTTTTCTCTGCAATTAGTATATGAAGCGAAGATGAAAGAAAATGGCCCATGCAGCAAGGACTGATAACACCAAGACTAGCTTGCTTGACCCACAGAAGGAGTCAGTATTTGACTTAGAAACTAAAACAAAAAATTAAACCAAAACAGAGAAAATACACTAGACTCTTAGGTCTAATGGCTTCACCAACTAATATAAAGGAATTGATCAACAATAGCAAACTGTACAGTGCATTTGCAAGTATGTATGCTATTGTTATATAAATGATCCATTTGACTCAAATTTCACTGTCAGCAGTAATCTGAAATGTGTATCCCAGCAGTACTTTTTGTAGTTTGCTGATATCCTGAGTGAACTTGATTGAAAGTCCGTTTTTACAGACTGATATGATGGCCATGTCTGTAATCCCACCACTCTGGAAGGCTGAAGCAGGAGGATTGTATGTTCAATCAACTTAGTGACTTAGATTCTGTCCCAAAATAAGTAAAACAAAAAAAAAACAAGTTAAATAAATAAGAAGAACTGGGAATTCACTTTGCATTTGCTAATAGGCAGTTTCAAATTTTCTGGTAATGTGAAAACCACAGTAATCTTAAAGGTAGGCATTATGATTCCATTCTATAGTTAAGAAAAAATGTGGTTCTAAAACTCAAAAATACAGAATTAAAATGCAGTAAAACTAGAAGTTGAACCTAAGTTTGCCTTATTTACATGTTTTCTTGAATTACAATATGCAAATACCTTTAAAACAAATTGTGTGTCCTGCACTGTAATATAGAAATCTTCCTCTGAATGAAAATAGGATTCAGAAGATGGTGGTCTGGGCTTCCAGTAATGAATCTATGAGGAAATTCAGAGATATATTCACTCATTTATCTGATCTACAAGAGTCCACCTTAAGCAGACTGGAAATAATTTTTCTATTATAAAGAGATCTATATACGGACAAATAGGTGGTACTTGCCCCAGATCTGAAGAAGTGGTCATGCCATCTTTTTCAAAGCTGGAACTCTGAAACTCTGGGCAGAGGGTAGATTAAAGAAGTCAAAGGGGAGGACAAGGGATAAGTTTAGGACCTGTTAGAGTTTTTCAGGTGAGTGATGGTGACTTGAGAACTGGCACAGTGTACTAAAGAAGCATTTGGAAAGAATAGTTGATCAGTGATGGAGGATGTGGAAAGAATGATGATTCTCAGGATTCTGCATACTGTGCTGTAGTAGATGAGCAAAGATACATCACTATGATGATGGTGACAACAGCCAATATTCACTGGGCACCTTTCTTTGCAAGGCACAGATATAGGTACTTCACAGAAATTTGTCCTTCAAAACTTTATGAGGCAGAAACAACTCAGGAAAACTGAGGCACATAGAAGTAATTAACTTGAGAAAGGCATAAGAAGCAGAGGAGGTCTTAATTTTAACCTATAGTAAAAGGACCTAAATGGGCTAGACCTGAAAGAAGATTTTTGGGAGCAGATTAGGAAAACACAAAACATGTTGATACCTGCTCATCTCCCCTGCCTCAAAATATAAAACTGTTTTTTCCAAAATCCCAACAATTATTTTCCCTGTCTTTATTTTTCAGAAAGTGCCTACAAAATTTTGAGATCTCACTTGTATAAATAAGATTACTTTAATATAAAAATCCCCATAAATATGAAACTAAATGCAATGATTAAAACCCGAGGCTATTTCTCAAATGGTTTTTTACAACCTAAAAATAAGCTATTTTTCTTAAATGACCATTAGTAGTCTAAACTGTTACAAAATAATACTTTGTACTGCTCTTTTTATGAGAAATATAAATATTCAACAAGAAAGGGAAACTATATTAATACCAGAGGATGGCTATTTAAAATGATCAAGATGCTATCAAATGTAGATCATTGTAAATGAAAACCAGCATCTCAAATGAAATCAACTATTCAAGGAAATAAACATTATAACAACTATGTAGTCTGTAAAACTACTGAGACCAGAAACTCTTGTCAGACTTGATGGAATTAGCGATTCCCCGGTTGCCTTCCAAATAAAATTATTGGAAGCATACTCAATATATGACAAAACTTTAAATATCTTCTCTTACTGACTTTTAAATTCTTTCCTTTTGTGGATACTCACAAATGGATTCTCTTCACATTTTTCTAAACAATCTAAAGAGTACAAAAGTTTATATAACAAAGAATTTTAAAAGAATGCACATTAAGTCATTCATTTTACTCGATTCTGAAATGTCAGTGTTTAATGTCTGTTCAAAAGTCACTATGAGAGTCACAAACTCATTTGTACTCCATTTGTAACCCCAGTCTTTGAGTTTATTTGATTAAAATTGACCTTGATAACATGGTAGAGAAGGCTAATTCAAAGCATTTCTGTTTGAATTGCTATTCCTACAAGAGTAATAATTGAATGGCCAGTAACATCTGTGGGCTACATTCTACTTGCCAAGCTAAGTGATTTCCATGCATTATCTGCCATCCAATTTGATCCTTACAAAAGTCTATGAGGTAGAAATTGATATTGTTCCTATTTTGTCAATTTGGAAACAAAATCTTGCTGGTGGTAAATAATTTCCCAGATCTTTTAGCGGTTGAAATTCCTGCTACAGGATTCAGAGTTGGGCTGACTCCACAGCCTGTTGGGTCATACAAAGGAAAATATGTTCAGTGATCATTTTCTCAGAACTATTTTAAATGATAATGCCTCTTGTTAGAAGAAAACCTCTATTTAAGCAAGTAGGCGTTCTTAAAAAGGTATTACCTGATTGTTCTTGTGCACTGTACTAGTTGGTATGCCTTGCTGACATTCACAGTCTATTTTCTCCTCCACATTTCTCCAGATAACATTACTTTCAATTCACAACATTTTGCTCTGCAGATCCTCAAAATTCATTTAAATTTTAAAACGTACAATATCCACTTTATACCCAGGAGGCTGTGAACCATGTCTTCCTGCTCTAAAAGAAAAAATAAATAAATCATGTGCCTTTCACTTTCATTTGTTCTTGTCTTGCATTTTCTTTAGTAAGGACTTAGATGTTTTCAAAGATTCACTTGACCATATTCTTAACTGGCTAGAGAGTTACCCAAGTGTGTGTGGCATGTGAGTTTTTGCCTGGTCTTGTCCGTTCCTCACGCATCTTGCCTTGGTAGTGTGTGGGAGTATGTGGTCACATAAGAAAGAGGTAGATGTGCCAGCATTTGCATAGCCCAAGATAGTATTAAGTTTCCCTCTTTTTTAGGGTTAACCTGCTGAGCACCTTCTATTTCCTGACCATAGGATTTTCCTTTTTACTTGCATACCACATAAAACTAGACTCAGACTTCATCCAACCTAGTGGATGAAGGTCACATGAATTAGTAAAGGAATCACAGTGAGGCCCATATCACAGACTTTTTCTGGCCCAGTTCTGTCTCCTGATTGGCAACCCTTCCCTCACTTATTTCATAAATGAATGCTATTTTCACCTGATCCGTTGCAAGTGCTTCCCAGTTTGTACCATAAGTGACTTTTAAGAAGGTACCATCCAGGACATCAAATGAGCACTTGTCATTTTGATTTTTGTTCCTAATGTAATCCCATTGTCATTTAGATTTGACATTTTAGAGACTTCGATGCACTATACTATTCAGAGTTGCCTGGAGAATTACTGAGCTGTGCTTTCCCCCAGGATTCAAGGAAGAACATTATTCTTCTTTCTTTATTGCTCCAGTCTTCCACTCTACACTCCCACAAATCACTATAATTTGCACCACATAGTACACTATCTGCACGAGGTATCCTATAGTAACTTCTGAAATGATCTATAATATTATAAATCATGGTGCTATTTTGGTATAAAATGTTGCTTAGGTAAATATCCTTTGTTGTGCATTTTTGCTCCTGAGAACTATTAGTCACATTTTATTGTTCAGGAAGAAAGCCTGCTACCAGTCATATTTTTACTGTTGGTATACTTTTTTGTGGCTGCTGTAGTTGAAAAGCATTTGTGCTTAATAGACCCAATGTCTTTGACAAACAGTATGCATATGTGTTTATATGTCAGTGAACCATAGATTATATACCTTTTATCAAAGGTACCTGATGCCCATCTGAATATTTTTATTAATTATTATTTTATTACATGATTGCTGCAAAAACAGATCAAATTTATAGACAATGAGAAGTGAAACTAACTTAGTTGAAACAAAACTGTGACATTACTAGGTCAAATGTAAGTGAGGGACAGTTATTCTGAAAGTCTGGCTGAAACATGACTTTGGATTGTATCATTGCTGGTGCTTTATATAATTTCTATGATAATCATATTATCTTTCAAAATTGTGCATGATTCTAAAAAGCACAACTCTTAGCTGTTTTTCAGAGATAGAATTTCTGCTTCTTCTACTAACTGTATCAGTCAGGGTTTGGTTAGAGAAGCAAAACCACCGGGAGTTACATAGAATGAGGGATTTATTATTGTGGTTTCAGCTCAGACGGTGAGGCACCCAAATCTGTCCCATCAATTCATTGCTTATGTCTTAATTTATCTAATTTCAATTTCTCCCTAAATAAACTCTCTAAACACATTCAAGATACATTCAAAAAGAACAAAATAGCAATACAGTTCAAAATAAAACCTGGATACTAACTCCAGAACTATGGTTCTTCCAAATTTTAGTAAAATAATTTTGAAAACATTTTAAAAGACAAAATACATGTAAAATTTAACAATGATAGAAAACCTTAAAGAACTCAGTTTTAATTTCGAAGCATATGAAATAGGATTGATTAGCGGCTACATGATAGAGAATGAACTATGCTCTCCAAAAAAAAAAAAAAAGGTATGTTGAGTCCTAACACCAACTACCTCAGAAAATGATCTTTTTTTTGTAAATAAACTCTTTCTGAAGATAATCAAGTTAAAATGCAGCCTTTAGTGTGGACACTAATACAATGTAATTGGTATCCTTATGAAATATGAGAATTTGAACACGGACAGTCACAGAAGGAAAGCCCTGTAAAGATGTGAAGGAGATGATGACGATGTGAGTGGAATGATATATCAGCAAGCCAAGGTGCACCAAGGAGTGCCAGTAAATGCCAGAATCTCTAAGAGGTCAGGTAGGATTCTCCCCTAGAGATGTCAGAGAGAGTATAGTCCTGCTGACACCTGGATTTCTTACTTCTAACCTGCAAACTGTGAAACAATAAATGTCTTTTTTAAGTCACATGGGTTTTAGTATTTTGTTACAACAGCCCTTAAAAACTAATATACTACTCTTGCTTCTTATCATAGTTTAATTCATAATATAGTCTTGCTCACGCTCTTCTTAAAGTAGTCTACATTTTATGTCAGGTAGGTGTATAAACTAGAAGCCCTTAAGGACACACACTCCCTACCTCACAAATTCCTTCAGGTTTCCCTCCTAGGTGTCAGCTACAAAAACTGTGGTTATCAATCTCCACCACTCTCTCCTTCATCCCAAGTTGAGTCTCAACCTTAATTTGGTCCCTGTCACAAGTAGTTCCATTTTGGATTTTCCCCAGCATTCTGTCCGTATTCTCACTATGAAAGAAATGCCACCATGTGTTTATTTGTCCATCAATTCTGTGCAGCACAGACCTGGAAGACGACCACATCCTGCCACTTCTCGCCTGGCCCACACCTAGTTCAGAAAATAGTATCATAAGAAGAGAGAACCAACCCAAGTCAATTTTTTTCTATCATAATTGAGCTTATACTTTGAAGGATCAAAATATTTTTAATTATTTACCATTTTAGATGAACTTCTTTCTAAAATGTTAAGAGAAATTTTTGAACATTTTTGGTTTATTGATTCAGACTTATCATTAAGAACATTAATTATTTTGCTACAGAACCGCAGTATTGCCTTAGGATGGTATCTAACTGTTTAATGCAATCAGATCTTATTTAATGGACTCATTCTTTAATTTGGGAGAATTATTTCTGATTTTGGTATCTTTAAGAAATTTTATATTAATTATTTCTGGTATCTGCTACTGTGGTAATTTTTCTCTTCAAATTTATTTCTTCTGATTTGAATATCCAAGGCCACCATTTAGGCTGGTTTATGTGTATGTTGTGTGGAAAGGGGCAGAGGCAGTGCAGACGTCCTACTTCAGGGGAGGTGTTGCTCTAGCAACAGGTTTTTAGGCTCAGTTACAGAGAAAGCTGCTTTCTTGAGGTCACAATATTCCCAGGGACCTTTTCTCCAATGGCTGATGATATGCATATATGTATCTTATAGAAATATAATATGTGTGGTATGATACATGCTATAGAATCATTCCAGGTTGTTGGTTGGTTGTTTGAAAAAAAGACTCTCACTGGAGCCATCATTGTATTTTATGATATCTGATGAAACCTTTATCAAAGCAGTACTATTGAGATATGCTTTTAACATTTGTTTCTCTTAAATTCTTACAGATTTTATCTTACAGATTTTATTCTTATATCTTAAGCTATTAAGTTGCCATAACTCAGAAGTTTATTTAAATGTGTTTTCTTAATTAAATAACTTTACTTCTGACTTAAAAGCCTTATTAAAATATTTTCATCCCAATTTGACTTCACTGTGCTTCTTAGCAAATTCAACTATAATTTAAAATAATTTTCTACTGTATTTTTTTTTAAACTGGCAACTAGAGCTTTGGAATTTACATTTAAACTTGAGTGAACTTCTACCTTGCATAATTATAATGAATTGTGTGCTGAAAACATTCTGCTTTCTTCTTCATCATTCTGTGGCTTCACAATGGAATGGAGGGAAAGATCTGGCATGGGTTAATACTGTCCTGTGGCTGGGTTCAGTTCCCAGGATGACAAATTTATCCTTTTGTACTACAGATACATTTTCCTTCTGATTACATTATCGTTCTGAATTACAAAAGGATACATTTTTAAAAGTTTACAATATTTTCCTTAGATTGTCACCTGCTCAAAAAAAAAGTAAATCCTTTTAAAAGTTTTACACACAGCTAAATGATATTAGGTCTTACAGTTTCTTGTGGTGATGATGGTGATACGATGATGGCCAAAAATATTCTGAAAGAGCTACATAGCAAGGAGAAAATAAATGGGCTAGTATTAGCATCAGGTATTGCTAAAAATATATTATGAGTATGTGAATCATTTAAAAACCTTTAAACAGATTCTCAGTGTTATGCTTACTTCACATTAACTTGTACTTATTGGACTGAAATCAAGCCTAAAACATGCTTTGAGCCTCAAATTTAGAATGCCATATATATTTTTAAATTTCAAAAGCAGGTGCTCTGGGGAAAATATCATAAAAATTCTTCAAAGAAAATCAAATACTCCAATAACTGTCTTGACAAAATATTTTAAAAGCCTGCCAAGCTGAGCAGTTGACTGACAATGACCCCAGTAGACATGTCTGTTTCTTAGCTGTATTTTCAAAAGCATCAAAGTCATTCAGTAATCTCCTGGTAAATTGTCCAATCTATATGGAGTTGGTGTTACTTTCCAGCTAAATCTGTCTATTCTTGAAAACTTTTTTAAAATGCTACCTATAAACTTCAGTCTTTGAATTTGAGTTCACATCAAAAGAGAAATCATTCTATATTTTTTCTTTTTTCCTAAGAGCATTGACCCGTTTCGTAAATTGTCTGAATTGTGCTCACTCACTACAAAGACAGCAAAATTCAAAATGAGTTGAAAACATCAGAGCATATATTAGAAGTAACTAATAATCTAACCAGTGTATAATTTTAAGTTAAGGGAGATTATCTCAGAAGTCTTAAAGTTATAGAATCACCACTTATGGACTCCTGGTTTAAGTAACATTGCAGTACTTTTCAGCACTAGCACATCTTCAGAATCAAAACATATCTAAGAAGTGCATAACTTCAAACTGAAACTATCTAAAAGAGGGACTACTAAGCTTCATAAATGACTTCTTTCATTCAGTACAATCTGAGGAACACTAGTATGAGAGTCCTAACATGAGGAGAAGTCATTGGAAGTGCTTCTTGTAAAGTATTTGTAAAATAGGTCTACTATAATGTAATAGAGCTCAAACAATATAGCCTGGACAGCAAGGATTCCAAGCAAGTCAAAGATAATTATTATTCAGTACGAAGCACCAGAAGCACGAATGAACTACAAGATTTACAAAGGAACATATCATAATCGAGTCAGCCCTGGTTGCTGTGTACTTATATCCTAGGCAAACTGAGTCAGGTTCATACATTAATATGATACCATAGTCTTTGCAGAATGGAGTATTGAAAGCTACTTGATTATATAATGCCATCTATGATTACTTTTGGAAGAAATTAAAAAATCCAGCAGAGACAGCTCCAATTACTTCTTGGTAACAGTTACAGCCATCACTTTAAATATGTGGATCCTGTCTTTGTACCTTTAACAGTGTTTGCAAGGTACAAATTCTGATCCTGGAAGACAAATTACCTCCAATTCTATGCAGCATTTTTCACATATTTCACTATTATCCAGGAATAATTTTCCTAAAGTGAAAGGCTACTATTCAGGGATGATTAGGCATATCCTTAAAGAATCTGATCACAGAAGTATTTCTCATGCAAATTATTATACAATTATTTTCATAGGTGAATATAAACAGCAAAATATAACTGAGCATCTGAGTTTCCATAGTAGAACTGAATAAAATAATGTAACATTGTTCTTTCCCATGCATAACATTATTTCATGCTAATAGCTGTGCAATTTCTAATAACATTATGCTTTTGAATAGAAAGTGGGGAAAGTCAAACTGTAATTACATATTCAAAAAATATCGCTACCTCCTCCTAAATGCTTGAGTGTGTGCTAGTCCCATGGTTGCAGTTGTTCTGAGAACGGTCTGACACCTTAGGTCAAGAACCGAACTGATTCAATAAATGCCCATGGTAAAAATAAGATCGTGAATGTGCAGTCCTTTCATTACGTAAGACTGACAACAAAGCTAGCTCCCTAGGATGAGTAGGATAAGAAATCATTGTCAAAGGCAGATAAGGCATAAGTCAGGAAAAATAAACAATTTAATTATTAATTAAAATCCATTAATTAGTAGACAAAACTCACAAGACTGATACCAGGCAGAATAAAAAGTAGACAAGGCAGAGAAAAGAAATAGTAATAAAGCCAAAAAACCAGACCTAACAAAGCAGGTCAGGTACAGAAATGGCCCCAGGAAAATATAGAATGTTAATTTGCTCTCTGAGAGAATATCTGCTATGAAATATTGAGGACAGATTCTAACCTATGTCTTCAAATGCCTACAACTAATTTAATTGATCGTCTCCTTCTCTAGGGACCATTCTGGAGCAAGAGAATCATTTCCAATTCTTCTAAGGCAATTAGGGGCACCTCATCTCACCTAAACTCCTGGAGGGCATATCTTATTTCTTGTTATATCCTCAGTCTGCAAAATTATACTGTCTTAGTTACTTTCCTATGGTTAGAACAAAATACTTGACATCCACAAATTTAAGGAGAAACAGTTTATTTTAGCTCACAGTTTGTAGAGATTTCAGTCCACAGCCAGCTGGCTCCAAGACAGGGCAGCAGGGCAGAGTGGTGTCACAGAGGAAAAATAGTTCATGGCCTTCCAACTTTTCGTTTATATTCCATCCAGGCTAAAAGCCTATTCATTGGTACCACCCACATCTGGGATGGGGCTTCCCTTTACCCACACTGAGAACAACACTAAACTAATCAGTGGGTTAAGCTAATTATGACTCCTTTAGTAATTCATATTCACACATCCTAGATCCAGACACCTCTGAAAAGCTCCACCTCTGAACCCATGAGTATTTAGTGGAACATCTAAATACGAAACATGACAAATACGTAGCACATGTAAGAAACATTTTTAGTGAATTCACCTATAAGGATCAGAAGCATCTATGTCCACAAATGTTCAAAATTATCCATTGGCCTTTATAATGCTTCACAGTTTACAAAGCATTTCCACCATTATTACCCCATTCTGAAGTAAATAAGTAAATGTTAATTATAATTATCATTCAGTGGGGGCAAGTTCTTCTCAAACATAAGCCATACCTTTGGCACAATATCAAAAGCCATGCAGAAAACACACATGCAAAAAAATCCATGCTTAGTTAAAGAGGGGAGAATGTTTAACGTATATACAAGTTTGCTGAATAGAATCAAAGAGAAAAAGTATTTTAAAGATATGAATTTAATCAAATATAAAAATAAAATGTGAACATAGTATTTATTATAAACTTATTATGTCCACAATTTATACATACCCAAATACATATGCTGAGGCCAATTAGGCTGCAATTGGGATGAATAAATAACTAAAGTTAAATAAGGTCATAAGTGTGCAGCCCTAATCTGACAGATTAGTATCTTTATGAGAAGAAACACCAGAAAACTTGCCTTTCCCCTACCTTCGCCCACCATCAGGTAAGAACACAGAGAAGTCTCAGAGAAACAGCCTCTGCTGTGACTTGATCTTGAACTTCTAGCCTGAGAAGTATGAGTAATAAATGTTGACTGTTTAAGCCACTATTTTATTTTCTGGTTGCTGGGAAAAATCTCAGTGCATACCAGTTAAAGGAGAAGAGGTTTATTTGGTTCACAGTTTATGGTTTCAGTCTATAGACACTGAGTCTAAGGCAGAAAGGCATGGAAGAGGGCCATGGCAGAGGAGAAACAGCTCATGGCATGGCAGCGGGAGAGAGACAGAAACAGACAGAGACAGAGACAGACAGAGAGACAGAAAAAGAGGAGGGAGGAGATATACCCATCAAGACACGCCCTCTCTAACTAGGCTTCACCTCCTAACATTACATATAGCTAATCCACTGATGAGTACCACACACTCATAATCCAGTCACCTACCCCATACTCCACCTATGGTCACATGAGGCTTTAGGGGACAGATACATATAAACCTTAACAGACTCCCAGTTTCTTGTATTTTATTCTAGCATCCCTAGTAGGGTAATACATCATGTTTCCCAGAAAAATAAGTCAGAGAGAAGAAAATGAAAAAACATTTATTTACTAATCCAAGGTTCAAAAATCTTATCAAAAACTGCTCAATTTCCTGCTATTATGCTCTTTGTTACAACACAACAAAAACAGAAGTGCATTAGAAATGACTGTTTTTTTATTTTAAAGAGAATTTAAAAACAATAAAAACAATACAGAATTTCAAAACAAGATGATAGGAGATTAGCAATGGTTATTATATTGCATGTTGTTATCTTCGAAATAGTTATCCAGGTCACCAATATAGGCATGGAAAATTGATCAAACAATATAAGCACTAACTGTTCCTTTCGATGAACTAGTAGAATTAGTAGGATGATTGACTTAGCTATCATACATATATTTTTCCTTCCTTCTTTTCTCCCTTCCCCCATCCCAGTTGTTCTTTCTTTTGAACAATTTCTTTCTCTTTCTCAATATCTACTGTACCTTTTGAATCTTAATTACTTTTTCAGTTTATTACACTAGGGAAACAATACAATGTTTACACATGCAAGTCTGATTTATTTCACTTATAAGTATGGTCTCAAGTTGCATCCATTTACCTATAAAAGTCTCCAGTTTAATCTTCTTTATAGCTGAATAGTACTCCATTGTATAAAAATACATCTTTTTTAACCATTCCTCAATTGGTGGGCATTTGGGTGGTTTCCAGGATCCAGCTATTACAAATTGTGCTGCTACAAACATGGTTGCACATATATCACTGTGGTATGATGTTTTTAATTCTTCTGGAAAGATACCCAGAAGATGAATAGCTGGGTAGAATAGGATCTCAAATCCTAGTTCTTTGAGGAATCTCCACACTGATTTCCACAGTGGTTAAACTAGTCTACACTCCCACCAACAATGAAGAAGATTTCCTTTTTCTTTACAGCCCCAACAGCATTTGTTCCTAGATGATGTTTTGACGGTAGCCACTTTTTCTGGGGTGAGATGGAATCCCAGTGTTATCTTAACTTGCATTTCTCGAATGACTGATGATGTTGAACATTTTTTCATATATTTGTTTGACCTTTGTATTTCTCCATCTGAGAAGTGAGTATCCATCTCAGATGCCCATTTTTGAATTGAGTCTTTGAATTTTGGGGGCCTGATTTTTTAAAATTCTTTATATGTTCTAGATAGAAGTCCTTTGTCTGAGGGAAAGTTGGTTGAAATTTTTTCCCAATTTGTGGGTTTTCTTTTCATTCTGTTGGAGATCTTCTTGATGTGCAAAATCTTTTTAATAAGATGAGATCCCAGGTGTTGATTCTTTGAAATATTTCCTGTGCAGTTTGGTTTCTGCTCATGAACTCATGATCTTCTCAACTGACAAGAAAAAGCTTTTGGTAGAGTCCAACATTCATTCATGATAAAAAAAATTACAGAAAATCAAAATAGATAATAAAAATCTGATAAAAGTCATCTGTGACAAACCAATAGCCAACATCATACCTAATTGGACAAAATCTGAAACCTTTCAACCTAAAATCAGGTTCAAGATAAGAATGTCCAATATCATCACTCCTATTCAATATAGTTCTGGAAGCATTAACCAGAGTAATTACACAAGAGAGAGAAATAAAAGAAATAAAGATAGGAAAAGAAGAAACAAAATTATTATTTGCAGATGACATGATACTCTACATAGAAGACCCTCAAAACTCCATTGAAAGACTTCTAGATTTAATAACCAAATTCAGTAGCATAGCTGGATACAAAGTCAAAACTCAAAAATCAATAACCTTCCTGTACACAAACAGCAAACTCACTGAGAAAAAAATTAGGGAAACTACACCTTTCTCAATAACATCCAAGAAAATGAAATACTTAGTGATCAATCTAGCAAAGGAGGTGAAAGATTTACACACTGAAAATTAAAGTATTCTGAAAAAAAGAAATCAAAGAGGATTTCAGAAAACAGAAAGATATTCCTTGCTCTGTACAGTATTTGATGAAAATATATTCCATAGGTCCAGGTGTGGGTTAAAGGTATATCTCTACTCAAACATGGAGGTTCTAAATAAGCACTTCGATTCTCCAAATGTTGGGTTCAGTCAAGACTACAGCATTCCTTCTTGTCCTGTCCTCTATCTTCACCATTGCATGGGACAGCAGCACATGCCTGAACATAGAATCAGATTTTCTCTGCCCAACAGTTAAGTCTGAGCAAATGAAGTGCTAGCTGCCATTTTCTAGGTATGTTCACCAAAAATCTGCCTTGGTAACAGGTGCACATGAGAAGCTCCCACAGGAGGTGAATGTGAAAGGTCAGACATACACCTTCAGATGGTTTGGCTCCAAAAGATCCCAAAATGATTACCTTCTCATAGAAGTTGCATTTTCCAGTATTCTTGTCATAGTGAGAAACTAACAATCTTTTTCTAGGCCTTAAAACACTAATAATTTTTCGTCCTTCAGGCAGAGGAACAACATAATCCAAGAGCATTAAACTCAACCAAATAAAACTGCTGACTCTGGCCAAATAAGTGTCTTCTCAAATAGTTAATAAATCACAGGATAGCCATCTATTGATATATTTTCCCCTCTCTCTTAATCTCTGTCTCTTTGTATGAATCATTCTATTCTGTCCTCCTAGTTGGACATTTGTAGTTCAATGATCATACCGCATGCATGACTTGTAACAGGCTCCTAAAGGAGGAGAAGAAATCAGTCTTCCTGACAATAACCCTTAAGCTCAAGCCTGAGACTATAAACCAGAGTTCCCCATCAGTAACAGATGAACTTCTCTGTATTCCTAAAGTGCAAATACAAATAATCTGATTTGTTTGGGCATGATCTGGCCCTTAGCCCTGCCTCATCTAATTTCCTCTTTCCAAAGAAAAGCACGCATACTCAATGTAATTACTGCAACTCTTAGTGTCAAATCTCTTCATATCATTTGCTAAGTATTTCATGTATTTATTTAAATTAGAGTAAAATTAGTAAATGATTTTCATCTACAAATCTCTTTCACAAAATACAAAAAGGATGAGGGTTTTAAAAGTAAGCATAAGCTATGTACATACTTATAAAGAGTAACATCAGGTTCCTTGTATGACATTAATATAGATAGATTGAAGAAGGGGAAAGACGGTGAAGGTGAGAGACTTCTGATTGCTTAGGAACTCACTACATTGGATCGTTAAATCATCATGGTGACAATTTGGCAACATCTGTTAATCAGTGCTTCCTAGCTCTCTTCCTCATGTTCCAAATTCAAATCTATTCAAGGCTGAGCACAGGATATTAAATGCCCTTTATTTTTAACTATACTTCTGTGGCTCAAGTTTGCTGGGGATGCAGAAACCAGTAAATTTGTAATTTAGCTAGCCTAAAGTCTAGACAACTGGGAAGTATGTCTTCTTAAACAAAAATAGAAAACAATGTGTATTCTCTGTTCAAATTCAGATACTCCCAATTTTAAATAGCAGATAACTCCATTTTCAGATTAAAGTTGTAAGTTTCTGCAGAAAATCTCAAGAAATACTAGGATTTATTTACAGATATTTCCATTGTTCTTATGTAACAAAGCCAAGAGAATTTCTCAGTAATTCAGCTATGTTATTTAATAAAAAACAGCAAGAATCCTTAAAACCAGTTAATTCAAAATTTCAGTTAATTTAATATTACACACTGTTATTTGTTAATTTACTTATTCATTTAAAAATAGTTGTTACTATAAGTATTTACCACTAAATTTTGAGTTGATGATATGCCTATTACCTATGATACATTTATTTTGACTCATCAGCATTATGCTCTTACCCTTTGTTCCTTACACTTGTAAAAAAATCTTCCTCTTATTTACATATTAACACTAAATATTGCCTTCTCTGCTTTGACATACTTTCTTCTTGTTCTCACATAGCTAGATTCTTCCCCATTACGCTCTATGCATTAGGCAAAACTTTAACAGAGAGGTCATTCTATTTTATTCTCTATAATTCTATCCCCACTTATAGACTGTTTTCTCCTTTGGGCAAATACCTTATCATCATCATTTATTGTTTACTGAAACTTGTATCTTTTTTATTTTATTTTATAGAAAAAAGATAAAATGAAATTTCATAACAAAATAACAGAATAACTATAGTTAACACATTACATGTTGTTATCTTTAACGTAGTGGCTCAGGGTACAAGATATGGGCATAAAAATTTCTCCAATTGATATTAGCACAAGCCTTCCTTTTTAATGAACTAAGAGATACTAATAGTATAACTGACTCACATTTTTTCCCTTTTCCCTACTGTCCTTTTTCCTTTCATCCACCCAAATTTCTTTTTCCTTTTGAGCAAATTCTTCCCATTTCACAACATATATTGTACACTTTAGAGTTTATTTACTTTTTTGGTTTCTCACACCAGGGAGACAATGTGATATTTACACACAAAAAAATGATATCATTATTATCTCCCATCAAAATGTCACATAAAGAAAGAAAGGTAATTTCAGAAAGCAAAGGCATGGTAGCATTAGGAATGGAAACTGATTTCAGCTCAGCAGAAAAAATACGAATTCTTTACATATATGTATATTATATGGCAAAACTGTCTTCAAGAACCATACAGATGTCAAATGAATTGTAAGTCCTGCCATTGTGAAAACTTAGTCTCAGAGGAATTAGCCACTTGAGAATCTCACTGAATCACTACATTCTGAAAAAAATTAGGAAACTATTGGGTAGAATTGTGTGCAATCCCTATATTCAATCATTTTTTTCTTATAAAAGTGTTACTTTCACATATTTCCACCTAAAATTTAGGCTAAGCAGATAATATAGCATTAAATTACCAAATCCTGAGGGTTAACAGACAGCTTATACTCTATTTTTATTCCCCCACAACTCTCTCCATATTTAAAATAGTTACGATAAGCAAAATGAGTGTCAAATGAGTGTTTGTCAGCACTGTCCTCAATTTACCCAATCATGCAACTGTATTTTTACTACCTTAACAATATAATTTTAGTGGTACCTACAGACTCAGAACAAAATATTTCCATGGTGTGTTTTATGTCAGATATAATTAAAATGAGTATATTTTAATGATGTGAAAATGAACTTAAAGAATTGAGAGTAGACTATTTGGTAAGTGGAAATTAATTCAATAGAAAATCTTTCCATCACTGCTATGTAAGTAAATTTGATGACTTTGCAGACAATTTTCCTGGAGAATGATTATCTTAGATGCACAAGTTAAATAAATAACCAGA
Organism: Cuniculus paca; assembly: GCA_004365215.1. Classification (NCBI taxonomy): domain Eukaryota; kingdom Metazoa; phylum Chordata; class Mammalia; order Rodentia; family Cuniculidae; genus Cuniculus; species Cuniculus paca. The sequence goes on from RJWT010002043.1 coordinate 18,048, forward strand.
ATAGTAAGTAAGAGAGATACTTTTCAAGATAATATAATTATAAATAAGAGGACAAATAAGAATCCAAAACAGAAAACTATGGAAATGGATCAGGGATCAGCAGGCTTACAAAACATATGCCAAAATTTCAAGCCCTACTCTTCTAGTTCTTTTGGCTCATGAGAGGGTGGTTACTATGCCAACTTATTGAAATAATGTTTCCATGACAACTCTAATTGTGAAAAATAAAAGGATGTTATTTTTCCAATTCTCCCCTAAGGCAACCTCCAAGCCGTGAACAGTGGACCTTATCAAGTTTGGCGAAGTGGTGTATTTTAGTTCAATTCATACTGCTAAAACAGAATGCCACAGACTGGGTTATTTGCAATGAATAAACACTTATTGACTCATGGTTTGGAAGCTGGCAAATCTAAGGTGGAAGGACTGGTATCTGAGGAAGGTCTTGATGCATCTTCTCATGGCAAAAGGGCAAAAGATGGGAAGAAGAAGCTAAACCCAATCTTTAAAGATTGAAGTATTAATTCACTCACTCTGTCCTCATGGTATAATGACTTCTCCTTAGGCCCCAGTGCAACACTGTTGTATTTGGCAGTTTCTAACGCATTCAAATCATAACAGGACAATTTACAGGGCCAGTTTCTAAACTTCAGTGGCTGTGACCTGATTAGTTTGACTCTAAACAAGTTGAAAGGATGTATTTGATACTGAATTCTGGAATATCTTTTTGACATAAATGAGTTAATGAAATTTCATCAAATACTCAACTTATTTTCAGAAACTTCCAAAAGGAAGGAAGAGAACAAACTGCTTTCTGAAATTTGTATCTGTTTATGCATTTGATTATAAGTATTTCAAAGTGTTGGATTTATTTTTCAATATTTAGGGAAGAATTTCAGGTTTCTGTCAGGAAGGAGTCTCCAAGATCACCCGCAAGGTTGGTGACTCACTAGAAAGATCACTAGACTTAGAAAAGCTGTTATGCTTAATTACTGTTCATTAGCAGCAAAAAGATACCAATTCAAAATAAGTAAAGGGAGAAAGCTTTGTATGACCAGAAAACACAAGCTTGTAAGTACCTCTCTCAGAGCAGTTGTACAGACGCATTTAATTCTCCCAGCATCAGTGTGTGACAACATGTGCTCAGTGTTACCAACTAGGGTAGCTCACCTTACTTTTATAGCGGGTCACAATACAAGCACGTGGTGTTTGTATAACTGACTCAGCTTCTCAGACTCTAGACCCCACATAGAAACATCAGTAAGGATTGTTTAAATTATCTGATCAAAACTACACCTCATGACCCAAGGCCTTCAGCACACAGAAATATTAAAAGGCCTCTGATTTCATCTCCCCAAAGCTAACCAAAGACCAGTCTTGAAAACCAGCTTTTCTTAGGAATGGGAAAGACTTGAGCCATATCATCCTGGGCTACTGAGTTAATCCTTTCTTGCTCACAGTCTGTCTCTGTTTCATCATAAGAGAGAAATCTTCTAATTTTCTACAATTAATGTTCCCTCTCTGAATTGTGTTACAAAATAATCATTCACTTAATACATAAAGAACTTCTAAAAATCAATACAAATGAGTGAGTTCAACAGGCAACAAGTGGTTTGCAGATTGCTAGTGGTAATATAAAATCTATTTCTTCTTGTATATGGCAGTAGTTTTAACTGAGCACATAAGAAGACAATTAAAGACTACATTTTCTGTACTCCCTTGCAGCTAATTTTGATCATGTGACTAACTCCTTTTCAGTGAAATATGTATGGAAATTCCACTCTGCTGTTCAAAATTGCTTTCCCTGGATTTTGTAATTTCTTCATTTTCATAGAAATGAACATGGGTCAGTAATCAACCCAGCTTCAACCACACAGTCCAGGCAACATCTTAATTGGTGGCTGAATGCACAGTGAAATGAATGTGGACTCTGGGGAGTGCAGTTGCTATTCTGCTTTGACCAGAAGGACAGTCAGATGAGAAAAAAAGAAATGTCTAGTCTCCATGTCCATCAATGGTGCTCTTATATACTTACATTTCCACAATACTCAACATTATTACATCAACTTAAGGATAAGAATAACCAAGATCCAAAAATTCTGTATCTAGTAATATATCCCAGGAAATTCTCACCCATGTTGAGAAGAGGAGCTACACAAAGATGTAAAGCAATAAACTAAAAGGTGGCAAGGAGTTGGAGGCACTCTAGCTCTCCGTCCTACAACAAATAATCAAAATGTGGGGGATTTTTAGCAATCAAGGAACACACAAAACATGTAACCAATTTTATGGCATGAACCACTAGCATTCAAAATGGATATCAACCTTGGCATTGGAGCAGAATTTTAGAAACATCTCACCTGCTGTTATAAAAAAAAGAGAGAGAAAAATAGAAAAGAAAGAACATTTTTTAAATTAGCTTAGTTTAGTGTTAATCTTGTAGATAGGGTTGTGGAGAGCTCAAGACATCTAGTAGAAGAGCCTGAAAACAAACTAAGCAGAGATTATTTATAATCCATGAGAAGTTAGCTCTATATTTAAACTACATGTGTGACTGCACACATGCGCTCCAACTGAGAAGCAGTCTTTGTGGAATATTAGACATTGTTTAGCATAAGCAACATGGATGAAAAAACTGGGAGACAAAATTAAAATATAGCAGAAATCTACTTAAATTAAAAATATATGCACACAGGCAGCAGTGTGCCTTTTATAAGAACGGATAACTAAAACTTCAACTGGCACTTATTACTTGAAAAGAAGGAAATGGCAGAGGAATGGGAAAGAAAGGGAATGGATAAACAAGAGAGAGCCTTGTAGAGACCCATGATGAAATATTCTGAATTCCAAAAATTTCTGTTTACAGAATTCCAAAAATTCTAAAAATTCTCTTTACAACTATTTTCTTAGTCCAGACAAATGTAGTCAGCATTTCTTCTCAAAATTGTGTATGTTAATGGACTCATACAAAAGAAAATAACTATATCAAAAGCAAACTTTTGCTTGGACTGCTTGTCTCTATGAGGGAAAACATGTTTCACACTCTGTTCATAGGAGGGAGATGACTTATTAGGGAATTAGAAAGGAATTTGTAGAGAAGATAGGATTTAGACTGAGTCTTCAAAAATAGATAAAATTTCTGTTAGTAAAGATCTGAGGGGATGGGGTTCCTGATAAAGACAGGCACATTCACAAAAGTTTGGAGATGGTAAGAAAGCACATCATATGAAAAATCTGGTACACAGGACCTTGAGGAAGGAAAGAGAGATACAGCAGTGAAAATGGTTTAAGGTCAGTTTGAAGGTATGTGAGTGCTAAGGAAAGAAATACAACAGAAAATAAGAAGCAATTGCATTTTGATGTTATTATTGTTATTATCATTAGCATGGAGAATACATACTCAAAGCTGTGCTTTAGAAAGATTAATCCTTGGGCCAGGGATTTAACTCAGTGGCCTAAGCGCCTGCCTCGCAAGTGCAAGGTCGTGAGTTCTATCCCTGGTGCTGGGGAAAAAAAAAAAAAGATTAATCCTGCAGCTCTGTTTAGAGTGGATTAAACATTCTAAAATGAAACCAGTGAGAAGCCAATTACAATAATCTAGATAAGAGAATATACAAGTATCCTCTTGGGCGGAAAGATTAAACAAAAAAGGACAGGCACAAAAAACTTTACAGATATAACTCTATAGGCTACATGACTTATTGGAAGAGAACCTTGAAGGTGACAAAGGAATTGAAATGACTCTGCTTTAATGTCTCAGTGAATGAAAATTGTTGTTTTTCCCAGAAATAAGGAATCAGGAAGCAGCAGTTGTGGTAGTGAAGGAAGAGAAAGGGAAGCCAGGTGAATATTAACTGTAGGTAGCAAAAGATACATTCTTCAGGGGAGGAATTTTGAGATATGCAGTACATGAGCATATTTGTAGATCAGGTAACAGGAAAGGAATAAACATGATTTTTCAGGATGGTAACATTGTAACATAAGGCCCTAAAGAAAAAGCAGGGGGAAATCATGACTTTGGAAAGCAGTAAAATGCCTTTAACCTGGTTAGATGACTATACATAGATACATGTTCATTACTTCATCGTAGAAATTGCTCTCATTTCTTAGAATTTTTTTTAACATGCTTACAACCTATATACAAGGTCTCAGCCAAACTGCATCATTATTCCTACCTTGTGAACTGTTAGAATTTGGAGATGAATTTCAGAAATTCAGAGCCAGGAATACTTTTTAACTTTTGTGTTATTTTTATTTATTTACTTTTTTGCATGTGTGGTGCTAGGGATTGGATCCAGGGCCTCTTATGTGTTAGGCAAGGACTGTACCCCTGAGTTACATCTTCAGCCTAGGAATACTGCTGTTCACTTTAGGTCCATGCAGACCCTAGAGCTCCTTTTCCCCTTTGTTGAATAGTCTCACCACTTGAGTCTGAGGAGTCATGAGGTCCTTCCAAGCAACAATTATTTAGTAGCAGCATTTGAGTCAAGATAAGTTAGTAAACTTTATTATCATTTAACAGTTATTTACTCAGTAAAAGCCCTGAAATTTTTTCCTGCAAAATAATATCCTCTCCGATAAGCAACAATAGTACTACAATGGATATGTAGACATTTATAAGTGAGAAATAAAACGAGCTTTGTCATTGTAACTCAGAAGCATTTTTCACTTTTAAAATAAATAAATCATTTGGCATATCTGGGGAATACATTTTGAGAATGTAACTAGTACCACAAAAAGATTTGCAACTATGATTCTAAGACATGTTAAATCTTTTATTTCTCATGGGTCCAAAGCGATTTTAGAATGCAAAGCATTATTTCCTAAAGTAGTTAGCGGTAAAAGGAAATTTACTCAAAAACTATTTTTAAACGAAAATTTTTGCAAACAAACTCATAAATGAATTATTTCACACTTATTTTCTAGCCCTGTCTTTTGGGAACCTATACTTTTTGGTGACATTTAAAAAAAACAAAAGAAATTATTATTTTATTGTTTTACCTTGATAGCATACTCTTTAGGAATCATTAATAAAAATTATACAGACTGTCTTAAGGTTCCTATTATGCCCTAAAATAATCTTAAGATTCACTGTGCTCAATAATTACTTCTCTCCTTCAAACTGCTTCAAAATCATACTTCTGTACCAAACTTAGCATTCATTATTTGCCAGATATTGTGCTGAGTTAAATAACTGTGGTTCTATGGTGAACAAACTGTCTTGTAGTTATCTGGGGTAAGAGGTAAGAAGAGGACAGAATATCAATTTGTTTTCATTACTTTTCATATTTAAGGGGTATTTCTTCTATCTGTCCTTCCCTTCTAGGCCAAACTTCCAGAGTGCCTCCCCACCATTCAAACTCATCCCCATACATCAGTGATATTCCTGGAAGATAAATTTAATCGTATTTTTTTTCATAGCTAAACACTCACTAGTGGCTGTTTTTATCATATAGTTAAGGTTCAAACTCTTGAGTTTTTTTTTTTCAGTCTATCACTCACTTTTCTACCTTTTAAAAGAACTACTTCCTCTTGTCTTTAGTGCCATTCCAGGCCTCAACACATTTTCTTTTTTTTTATTTTATGAAAAGATAAAACAAAATTTCATAATCAAGTAATAAGAGAATAACAGTAGTTGTTACACTATGTGTCTTTATCTTATCTTCAAGATAGTTACTCGGTACAAGACTTAGACCAACAGCTTCCTCTGCTCAAGATTTCCCTAGTCCTATTTGTATCCCTGACCAGCATTACCTACTGACTCTCTCCACCTTTCTGGTCTGACAAAGATCTATTTACTTCTGAAGATTTATTTCACAGTAATATTTTCTTTTCAGAAGATGCCAGATCATCTCCAATCATGATTGCTTGCATTCTGATTGCATATGATCACTTTTTTACTTTCAGTCTTTTTCTCTTTGTATATGGCACATCTTACTAAAATAAGTACTTTCTCATACTTATGTTTATACCTATTAGACTATAATCTCTTTGAGGTGAGAGGTGATATCTGACACAGAGGGTCTGGCATTCAGTGTGTGTTCAGTAAACATTAATTAAATGAATAAATACTTGTTATTAGCTCTAGCTTGCTTAGATTAATTTACGCAACTCAAGGACTATTTAGCTTCAAGGGATGAACTCTTGATTTTTGGTCCTATTTTATGGGATATGGATCAGTGATATACTTAGCACATAAAAGGATACTGTTGAAAGAGTGAAAAGTCTACTGATTTGGAGCTGGAATCTATAGTTTTACAAAATATCATTTGAATCTCAATGCAGTTATTTCCTGGCTACCTTATGTAAGTTATGTGCTATAGTCTTAATATGTTTCTGAAAATTCATACATTGAAACTTAATCACCAATGTGATAATATTAAAAGATAGATGTTAGGAAGTGATTAAGCCTTAAAGGTGGAGCTCTCATGGGTGGGATTACTGCCTTATAAAAGAGATTGAAGGAAGTATTCTTGACCCTTTTTGTCTCCTGTCACGTAAAGACACAACACATAAAGCATCATCTTGGAAGCTGAGCCCAGATCTTCACCAGTGCTTTGACTTTGGACATCCCAGCCTCCAAAGCTGTGAAAAATAAATTTCTATTATTTATGAATTGCCCAGTTTGCAGTAGTATTCACAGTAGCAAGGACAAACTAAGGCAATACACTTTTTAAGCTTCTGTTTCCACAACTCTTAAATAGTAATTTTAAACAGACCCTTCATAGCATTGCCACGAACATTAAATGAGACAGTGTATGTAAAGGTGGGAAATCGAATCTTCAACAGATAAAGTATTAGTCAGTTTTAGCTATAATTAAATATGACTAGTACTATGAATATGTCTTAGTCCATTTTCTGTTGCTATCATAAAGCACATGAGATTAGGGAATTTCTGAAGAATGAAGATTGTTTACTTCATAGCTCTGGAAGCTTGGAATTCCAACAGCATGGTGCTAGCATCTCCTCAGAATCGAGGCCCTCTCGCTGTATCATAACATGCCATGGACATCATATGTCAAGGCAAAGCATGCTGCTAGCCTGAATGTCTTTCCTTCTATCAAAATCTCTAATTTTAGCATGGGGGGCATGCTTTATACCTCATTTAATTCTAATTACTTCCAAAAGTTCCTGCCTCCAAACACTATTAGCATCTCAAATTTAGAAATAAGTTTCCAAAAATGAACTATTGTGGTACACATTCAAAATGTAGAAGAAAGCTATGCAATGCGATCCAATTTGATCTACTTCTAGCCTATTCTTATGCTTGATTAATGCATTATGAGAGGGTAAATCCTTCTTTTTCTCCAACTTCTGTTGTTTTCAAGTTGGTGTTCCCAGTGTTCAGAATACTTTGTTCACAAATTCTTAAGAAGGAACACAGGCATAAACATTGTGCTATGGAGAAGTTCCAAAGCAATTTCAGTATTCTAATTCAAAATATGGTGCTCCCAGAACTGTACTCATCATGTTCCAAGACCGTGCTCCCTAGAATGAGGTCACAAGACTGAATGGACTCTCTTCCTCTGTGTCCAGCCTTATACCTGATTCCAATTTCTTTCCCAAAGTCACACACACACACACACACACACACACACACATAAAAATATGCACACCTGGAAAGTAAATAAAAAAGTGGATTTGCATCCTGTTTTTTTATCTGTTTTGAAAAAATCCTACATTATAGCTGATAATAGAGTTGATTACAATTATTTTAATCAAAAGATATTCAAATCAAAAATAGTTTTTCATGAAAATTGAGGAAAGTCAGAGGGTGATTAGAGCTTCTTATTTCATTAGAACTATTCCTGTTTCTGTTCAGCAAAACATAATGTTCTTAACAACCATTCATGTTAATAAAGAAGTAGTTAAAGTAACAAATATAAGGTTAAGAACCTTATATTTAAACTGAATGTCCAAAGTATGAGTTAATGGGCTCAAAATTCCCAAAAGCATTTCATATTCAGTAGCTCTACAAAGTTCTACAAAGTATAGTTTAAAGATAATATGTATACCATCAATACACACTTTTCATTCAATAATTCAACACGTAAGTGAAGTATTTTCAGAGATTAATCACTTCTATTTCATTTTATATGTGTAATTTCTCTCCTTATGACTGTGTTTAATTATTTTGTGGCAGAAAGTAAATAGATTTTGGTTCAAAAGAGTATCAAAAATTTATCAAAATTAGATTCTTTTAGTATGAAAAATTGTATTTTTTTCATCCTATTCTTGAATACTAAACTATATAATTTGGAAATTTTGTTACAGTATATAAAAACATTCCCTCGACTTCAGTGAATGTAGAAAGCAACATGGGGATTGGTTCGTGATAGATATCCAACTAGGGTGTATTAAACTGGGTCTAAGTTTTCAAATGTTTTGTTTTGGATGAAAATAACTAAATCACATATGAATTAACTCCCCGTGTGCTGCATTCCAAAAATATACCTCAGGCAAATTATTCAGCTGGAAAATTCTGTGAGTACAACACACTTCATCTACATACTCCACCAGCAGAATCATTCAAGTGTCTTTATGTGTCCTCATAAAAAGCTTTCAAAGGACTTTTTAATTTCAGATCTACTTTTCTCAGCAGGTAGGAGGAAACAGATATCTTTGTCCCCCAGAAATAATATAAAATTTAGTAACAAATCAAAAAATAATGGAAGCAGCCTGAAGTAGATCTTGCAACAACCAAAAATCTTTTCCAACCCTTTCTGTATTTTGGTATTTCCCCAGAAGGAAAAAGAAGATACTATAAACAAATAACCACCTCTTTCCACCAATAAAAAGAAATGTTTAAAGACCAATAAATTCATGGAACAATATTCAATATCCCTCAAACATAAAGCAACTGAAATCAAACCAAGATCATATTTTCTATCCATAAGACTTGCAAAATGTTAAAGTTGAGTAGTACCAAATACAGATGAAGCTATGAACAAGATATTTTCCTTCACTACTAGTGAAAATGTAAGCTAACGTAGCTTGTGGAAATGGAATTCTACCACAAATTTGCATGTACTTTGACTCACCAGTTAGATTTTTTAAAACTTGCCTAAAGGATAATGTTGCAAAAGTCTGTAAAAATACCTGAAAGGATATTTACCATAGCATTTTCTCTAATAGCAAAATTTTGCAATAACCTAAATGTCCATTAGTATGAAGACAGTTAAGAATAATAACATATTAATGTAATACTATGGCCTGAAACCATTAGCAAAATGAAGTTGATTTGAAGTAAATAAAAGCAATGTCTAAGACTAAATATTAATGTGGGGGAAAAAAGAACCTATTGTACAGGATTTTCCCTCTTGTTAGCTTCTTAAAGGATGGCATATGTGTGTAATGTTCATTAGTCGGTTACCTCTGGTGGAAGATTACATTTTCTTAAGTTTTCAATCTCGTATCCCATTTACTCTGACATGTGACCTTGCTATGAGAGATGAACAGCTTAACACTTCTTGCCTTGAGATCCTTGGATCCTAAGTGACTTGCTGCTGAAAAATAGAAGCCACTGCAATGGCACAATAGAATAACTGACTCCTTTGGGTCATTAAACTCTCATCTGGCCCTTTAGAATTCTTTCTCTCTGGTGTTCCCTATCATGATAGTTTGTCACTTGGCCATGCACACTAACCAAATTCAGTCCTCTTAACCCACCCCACCCTTGTTGCCTGCACCCAGCCACTAGGTGCTAGAAGCTTAGTGACACTCAGAGGCTCTGTGACAGTGCTACTGCCAATTCTCTCAGATGATATCAGCCTCTATAGGACCCCAGGTTAGGGCCCAGAGATCTGAATGGAGAAGACTTCAGAAGATTTTGGACCCTTGCCTTGAAATATTTCCAGGTGACATGTCAGAGGAAATAATCTGGTAATACACTGAAATTCATCAAGATTTCTGATGCATAGAATTGTTACAAATGATAAAATCGTAATTATTTTAAGCTCTAGAACTTTGGGGTGATTTCACATATAGTAGGGTTAACCAGAACATATGTTCATACTTGGGTATCCACTTTCTACTTTCCAAACATCCCTGTTTTTTCAGACTCAATGTCACTATGGGATACCTAAATTGACCCTCAACTCCAGGAGTAAAATTTATGACAAAGGTTAATTTAATTAGAAATATTATTCTCCTAAACATAGAGATATTCAAAGGCAGGTACATGCTCTAAACCAGACTTCTTCAGGGGGAACATTAGACCTTTGCTTAGAAATATTTTTAGAAAGAATTTTCCTTGACTGAACAATTTGGAGCTGCTGCAGATATTTGATTTCATAACCATGAGTAAAGTCAATCCAAACATTAGCCCAACAGTGTAAGGAAACAGAATTGAGAACCCCAAGAATTCAGACCTGGGACCCTGACAGCATCATAGAATTTTGGGTTAAACACTTGCCTTTCATTATACTTGTCTTTTTTGCAGCTATTTCAGTCATACATGATGTCAAATTCCCTTTATTATTTGAACAAGTTTCAGTTGAGCTTTCTGTTGATTGCACCCTAAGCACTCAAAACATCTTAAACTTCCTAAGCACAAACTTAAACATTTTTTGGAAGGAATCATGCTAGTGGCTACCACATGTAAAATAACTTTGAAGGAGAGAAGCAGTCTGGGTTACTTTTTCTCACTGCTGAGACAAAATACCTGACACCCAAAATGAAGGAAGGAAAGGTTTATTTAGTTCACATTTTATGGAGATTTCAGTCCATAATCGACTAACTCCAAGGCAGGGTGGCATGGTTAAGGGGCAACAGTTCGTGGGGCTGCAAGTGACAAGAATGAAAAGCGTAAAAAGGGAAAAGCACATATCCTTCCCTCCATTATATTGTATGCCAGCTACATGCCCCTGGATGGGTGCAGCATTCACACCTCCAATCCCAGCACTAGACAATGAACCAATCGTAGACTCAGACAATGAGTCACTAGACAATGAACCACTCACAGATCATGTGCCTAGACTCAGCTGCCTCCATGACTGCATAAGGCTTTGAGGGGGTATGCAAGCACAAGCCATAACCACTCTTGGCCCCCAAAGATTCATCCACGTCCTTTATGTGAAAGACATTTAGTTCATCTACAAGAGTTTTTGTCAAAGTCTAACAGTTTCAGCATTGGTGAAGAGTCCAAATCCCAAGTCTCCTCTTAACTGTAACATCCCTGTACAAATGAAAACAAGTTAAACACTTCCAACATTCATTGGCACAAGGTAAACATTACCATTCCAAAGGGTACAAACAGGGAGATACAAAGGAATGGAACAAAAGGAAGTCCAAAATCCAGCAGGACAAACATTAAGTCCAGCAGGGCAAACACTCAACATCTGAAGCAATCTGCTTGTGAGCTCCAAAAGGCTTGAATGACTCCACCCCATGGCATTTCTGGTGATTATAATTTCCATGGCTCCTTTCTTGGGCTGGTTTTGCTCCCTCCTTGCAGGTTTCCTTAGACAATCCACACTCCTGGCTTTTCCAAACTTCTGGGTTCTCCACTGCACCTTTGGCTTCACACACTGTCCTCTCAGGGACACATGGCCTTCTGAAATTGGGATGGAAGCCTTTTCAACCTCAGAACTCTTGCATTCTCCATGTGCCTAAAACTAGTGCCACATAGATGATGCCAAAACCCACTGCCAGATGGAACAGTAGCTAGGCTTTCCTCTCACATGACCATAGGGGTCAAGTGCCTGGATTGCTGAGCACTCTGAACCTGATTATCAGAAACAGACTCACTATGCCTCTGCCATTATGGAACCTGGTGGGGCCACTGCCATTTTGGAACCTCATGTGACCACCACCATCATTCTGAAACATGGCACTCTGTGACCTTCTTCTCAAAGCAAAATCTTTCTCTTCTGCAGTTTTGAGGATGCAAAGGATGGAGGCATGCCACTTCCCATGATGCACCCAGACCATGTCTTCTATTCTTCTGTTTCTTCTCAGCAATTGAGAACTCAGCTCTATCTTTACAGTACGTGGCTTTACTGGAGCTTCCTTTCCTCACAACATTTTAAATCATCCCGCTGGGCTCTTTGCTCTTGATTCACAATGTGAATCTGGCTAAAAACCCCAACAATAACCACGGCACTGTCTCAACATTCGACCGCCTTGAAATTTCTTCTGCCAGATCAATTAGTCTGCTGCCTTTAATCTCAGTCTCAAGCAAAATCTCTAGACAGGAGCAAAATACAGACAAACTTTCTGCCAAGCCATAACACACATCATCTGGAATCCAATGCAGTCCAACCAATGTAGTCCAACCAATGCAGTCCTTCTTCCCAGCAGAAACCTCTCGAGCCTGGTCTTTACTAGAAGAATTTCTATCAGCCATCTGATCTTCTGAGCTCTGACCAGAATCTCCCATAGAGAAAAGCTTAAGATATTCCAGTGCTACTCTTTCAGCTCAAATCTCCAAACCTTTCCAAACTTCCCCCAAGCCATTCCCAAAGGCAATTGAACCATATAGTCAGGTATAGGCACAGCAATGAACCCACTTCTGGTACCAAATTCTGTCTCGGTTACTTTTCTCTTGTTGCTGAGACACCCAAAATGAAGGAAGGAAAGGTTTATTTATCTTACAGTTTTTGTAGGTTTCAGCCTATGCTAAGATGATTGCAAAGCATGGTGACGTGGCTAAGGGGCAACCATCATGGTGGCTGCAAGTGACAAGAGTGAAAAGGGCAAAAGGGAAAAGCATTCCTCCTTCCCTTGTTTATATTTTATGCTGGCTACCTACCCCTTCATGGGTGCAGCACTCACACCAACAATCCCAGTACTAGACAATGAACCAATCACAAATGCTAGACTCAGCTGCCTCCATGACTGCATGAGGCTTTGGGAGGACATCAAAGCACAAACCATAACAGAAGTTATTCTTATTTTATATCTTCTTATACTACTTGAAGTATCTACCAAGTGTCACCAATTTACTTTTTGTAATGTTGATAGGAGTCATCAGAATTGGACCATTTCTTCCATTGTACCCTTCATATTTTTCTATATGATATTCGACCACTGACACAATCCTTAAATCACTCCTTAAATGTAAAACTCACTATGCTGGGTAATTTAGTACTCATTACTTCTTTTAATTTTTACAAAAATCCACTGGTTAATATACACAATGCCCATTTATAGAGTAGAAAAGTGAAGGCAAACACTATTAAGGACATGCCAAAGTCACAAAACTAGAATCAGTACAACCACTATTCAAGTCAAAGTCTGTCTAATACCAAAGTCCATGCTCATAACTGCACCACTAGTAACAATTTAAATACTTACCTTACTTATATTTGATCAAGATATCCAAAGATAAGGATAAAGATGAACTCTTCCTTTTTACACTGAATAACAAAAAAACTAGTTATTTCACTGCTGAATTTCAGCCACAAAGTTTTGCTTTTTTTCTGTTCTACTGATTAACTCCCTTCCAGATACTAGTTTTTCAAATATTTGGAGACAGTTATTATAATCAATCCCATGGGCTCCCACTCCTAGCATCTTCACCATATCCATAGTCACACACACACAGAGAGAGAGAGAGAGAGAGAGAGAATTGTCATCAACCATTTCTTCTCTGATATCTTTAAATCCTAAATCAATTCAATTCCACCAAACATTACCTCACTATCAGGATCCCACTGTCCTGTACTACCCTCTTAAAATTAAATCCCATATAGTGTAGGTCAATTTTCCAAAGACTTAAAGCTAACATTTTAGTTGAAAAAAGGAAATCTGACTACTACTTACTTGTGGGTCAACATCAATATTCCACACCAGTCATGAGCAAGAATTTTATAGTGACATCTGTGTGCACTGATTCACATTCAAATGGGTGGATAAATAGATAGATAGATGATAGATAGATCACTTTAATAGCCTACAATAAATTATTAGCAGCTTTGGATGAGATATCAACTATGGAAAACTAACCTGAATATTGCAAGCCAGAGAGTAAAAAACTCATAATAATTACCAACATGACAAAGCAAATAACAACTGAGATAGTCTCAGTGTTGTGACAGACTTTAGAATAAGCAGTATATCCAAATCAATCTGTATTTTCTTATGAATTGGAAACAATTCCTGGCTAAGGGATATATACCGAGTTTAGAATTATGTATTTCTTTTCCAGGAAGAACAGAATAATTACCTTCAGTCAAACTTTAAAGAGTTATAGAAGAAATAATAAGCATTTCACAAGAAATTTTTTATCCTACTCATCATCACAGTCAATATAAAAATGAGAAAATTACACAAATTCCAGTAAAGAAACAACATAAGTGCATATTCAGTCTCTGACTCAGTACCAAAAAAAAAAAAAAAAGAACTGTGCATGGTGTGCGTGGTGAAGAGTGATTATCACACAGCATCCACCATAGCTCTTGTTCACCCAAAATATGGAAAATAGGGCCCCACAGCACTCACCCTCTCACTTGCATCCTTTCCCCCCAGAGCATACTAGTTCCCTCATACACTTCTATAAATACACATTTTGTATGATATTAGAATCTTACCTGTTAATGTACAACCATCCATATGATTCCTAAATTAAGCTTCCCATTTAACAGTAATAATGACTATAATGTTTATTGTGCTCAACAGATCTTGGGAATTCTGTCTTCCAGCCTCTCTCAATCATTCTTGCACTGGTCTTTATTTCCTCATGAAGCCCCAAATCATTTTCTTCCCATTTTTTTCTTGACTCTATTTGAGGTTCCACTACCTAGAAAAACAGATTGTTATTCTACTCCAATCTTGATGTCTTGGTTATACTAAAAAAATTAAGAATAGTTTATTAACATGTGTCATAAAAAGTAATGTTCCTACTCTAATGGATACTGAAGGAAATTTTCTTTTCTATTCATTTAAAATATGACTACTTAAACTGAAATATTTTGTGACTCTAAGTATAAAAACTGTGTGTCTTTCTCCCTTGAAGATTATCCAAAGCATACTTATTTTTTATGCAAGTTCTTATAAGAGCTGTCTCATGAAAACATATTACTATAGTTGTCAATCATTAATAGCTTCCTTTCATAAAGCATTACAAGTTTTTCACATTATCCTAGAGTTACAACATAGCTTCATAGAACCTCAGACCATATGTGAAACTGACTTGAACACATCGACTAATTTACTTGTTCTTATTCTGACTCACCACACGTCATTTTTTCACATCAAGTTTCATAAATATTTCTTCATTTTGTAAAAAAATTTATATACAGGATTCAGATGATTGAATTAATATGAGTTTACATATAACAAAACATGAATTATTTTACTGTATGCATTTTCTTTTGCTAGTAGAAAACGACTACAAATGGATTTTCATATTTTGATATAAAAATTCCAGCAACCTATTATTGTGTAAATTAAGACAAGCCCACAGTGAAACAATGACTAAAACTATACTATTAAATCATGTTTCTCTGAGACCCCATTGTACATTTTGAGTTTAAATTCGAAGAGTAATGTTAGCCCATCCTTAATGCTAAAATCAGAAAAATTTCATTTGAGCAAAGCTTTAGATAATACACCCAATCATAAGTAAAATATCATTATCTAATACATACTGAGAGCGAACCCTAAGAAAAACACATAGAACTTCAGATTATTGTGTAAACAGGCTATTCAGACTGATCCAATAATTATTTCAAACTCAGGCTCTGATGTATATCTTTTCTGTTTAATCTTATTTATTATTATTTATTTATTATTCCTAAAATTCTTTCAATATTTGAAAACAATTGACCCCTTAGTTATGATGGTTCAACCTTTAATTTCTTGACTACCATGGTACAAAAGTCAGACACATTCAGCGGCAATTCTACTTTGAATTCTGAATATTGATCTTCTCCGGAGCTCTCAATATGCCCTACCATACTCTCTCACGACACTGGTCTCACAATCAGTCATCTGAACACAAGAGGAAACAACCAACACTACAGTCAGCTATGCAGTAAGCTGTGATATTTGGTAGGTGTGATATTTGGTAGGTTATGTGTATAAAAAGCACTTATAACTTCCGACATTTTCAGTTTATGATGGATTTATCGAGACATAATTCCATTATAAATCTAAGAGCCTCTGTACTCTTTGCAAATGAATAGCATGAATTAAGTCAAGCTTTCCAATTTCAAGAACATATAATCAGTGTCAAATATAAATGATCCTGGGTTGAATTGATAGAGGAAAAATTTTTTAAATTGAGCTCTACTAAAATAAGGGCACAGGAATAAAGAAAGAGGAAGTTTAGTACAGATGCAAACATATGTGACAATGCTGGACAGATGTTTAAATGTTACCGTACTTCCTTGAGCAGATGCAATACATAATTCACTGTTCTATTTCAGTAAGCAGGCAACAACATAATGAAATAAGCAGACACGTTTGGCAACAAGAGCTCATAATTTTTATGAATTAAATCTTTTGAAGATGAAACATTTCAAAGGATTTTGCTATAATATATCATTGTATCTGGTGTAAATTTATCGCATGTCTTTTTTTCCAAAATTGACTAAATCAAATCAAGTTTCAATGAGATAAAATGAATTGATGAAAAGTTCCTGAATCTTTAAAGAGGTTTGGGCTTTTTTTGATTAAGGCAAATCTGTCTTGTAGCATGTAAATGTAAATTTTGGTAGTGAGTGTCATATCTCCATCTGCTCCAACAATCTGTTAAAACATGTAATTCTTTTCTAGGTAAAATAGTTCATGATCTTTTGGAGCATTGTTATTGGTACCTTTAACACCAATAAACTATAACTTGGGGAAATTTATGCTTCACCAATTATCTAACTCCCTGTCCCAGCAGGATTTCTTGGTGACATGCCCAAAAGCTTCTGAATGTGCCTTCTCTATTTCTAGGGAGGGTTTTCACCAGTTCTCAGTAGCATCTCCATCCTATGTGCATTTGGCCTTAACAAACAGCAGACTCTGCATTCAAAAATCACCAGGAGAGCTAGAATTTATTCCCAACTGCATATTCACTTCGAAAAAGAGAAAAAATCAAGGGGAAAATGGAGCTTTCAATTATAGCAAGGGAAAACCTCCTTAGGGCTGTTTCCTGAGGCACCAGCATTGGTTTGATGGAAAGAGCCCTTCTGCTTTCCACAGAGGAAGCCTGCCCAAGTTGCTTAACACTCAAAGCTCTGCTCGATATTTACACCAATGAGCAAATGAAATAATCTCTTGAAAATAACTCATAAATCAATCTTGAGATACTGGATTTTTAAGGTAAGACAACCACACTTCTCTTGTTCTCATAAACAATAGAGAGCGCAATCTGCAGATTACTTTCACATTAGTGCTGTTTAATCTATTTGTATCTTTAAACCCCAACTTAAATTTGAAAAAGTAAAACAAAATATAGTAACTAGAATCTTATAATGTTAAACTGACAGACAATTTTAAAATTATTTAGTTCAATTGCCTTACTTAAAGACCTTTTAAAAATTATCAAAGCCAGATATGGTGGCATCTGCCTGTAATGCCAGAACTCTGGGAGACTGAGGCAGGAAGATCACACGTTCAAGTGCAGCCTGAGCCACTTAGTGAACCCTGTCTCAAAAAGTTAAAGGCAGGGTAACCATTGTTAATCTCCTGTTGTTATGTTTTGAAAACCTGTATAGCTTGCAGTGTTCTGCTTTGAAATGCTATATTATGTTTGACTCTATTCTGTTTTCTTTCGCTTTTTTAGTTCTGTTTTGTTTTGGTTTGTCCTATTTTCTTTAAAATAAAAAAATAGAAAAAGAAAAAAAAAGTTAAAGGCAGGGGTGGCTAAGTGTGAAGGCCTGGGTTCAATCCCCAGTACTACAATGATGATGATGACGACGATGATGATGATAACGACGACGACCACAATGATGATGATAAGACTATTGAGAGAATTAAAGAATCTGATACTGACCTAAGTTTACACTAACACAATTTTATTAAAGATTTTTGGGGTACTACAACACCATTTATATCAGTAATTATTTAAAATTGGACTAAAAAGCAGCTTATGATAAAAATATATGCAAGACAGGATATTTTGCTTTTAGCAAAAGAATACTTCACTGTATGTACATAGTACAAGTATTTATTGAGACAATGTATTAGGGAGGTTTCAGGAAAGGAGAGAACTAGACGACATTGTCCTCCGGAGGTATCACCTACAAAGAAAAGAAAACAAACAAAATAATAAAGTATAAGCATAGGCAAGCACCACAGTAGATATGTAAAACCTCATGAAGTTTACAAGAAGGAAAACAACACAATCTATTACTTTGCATGTATTGTTAGTAAATGCTACCAACATATTCCTTATTGATTTACCTAAAAGATTTTGAACCCTCTCTGGTGGATCCAATTAACCTTAATTTACTCCTAAATGATCATGACTATCAAGTATTTTCAGAAAAGATTCTCCCTATTAATCCACACTTCTCTCCTCTGGTAGAGAGCACCTGTACGTGTACAACTTATCATTCACAGTATCTGGCAACTATTGGTTTATCTTTATTGCTTCTCCATTCTAAGTAATGCACAAAAGAAAAATCACCTCTAACCTAGAGTTTGCTCATACTGCTATCCATTTTCTTGTTCCCCATCCATGTAAACAGAGTCATTAATATGAAGGAACAAAAAAAAAGTTTGTGCAAAAAATGTGAATACTTTAAAGTGACAATGGAACAAAAGGTTTGTGTCATTGCCTTCTACAAAGTAACAAAGTTAAATAATGAAACTCTTATTTAAGAGTCAAAGATACTCTTCTTTGGGAAAAGTTTTGATTACTTTGATTAATGACAATAGTTAATAACTTCCAAGTTTCTAGTGCCCTCCAGCATTTGTTGGAGCAATGCTGTGAGCAGAACACAACTTAAGTAAAAATAGAGTCAAGAAACTAGAGAGTTGTAAAGTTAGACTGAAAGATGAGGGATTTATTCTACTTAGGGTAATTAAACATGTAGGTCTGTTTTCACATAGTGACTTAATGAACCAACACTAAAACTCCCTAGTTTATATACACATCTGTTCATTCTTTGCCACATGTCAACAAAACCTTTAACTTAATTCTCTAAATAGGCTTACTCCATGCTGATTTTTATAGAACAAAAATATGTAAAAAATTCCTAAAATCTATTTTATTCTCCGATTTCTATTGATACATATTTTAGTCATTATTCCCTTGTAGGGACAAAATACCTGATGCCAAAACTTAAGGGAGGAGAGGTTTATTTTGCTCATGGCTTCAGTTCTTGCTCAGCTGATGCTAAGGCAGGAACAGAATGGTGAGGGGCATGGCAGAGGAAAAGAGCCTCAACCCATGGCATCTAGGAAGCAGAGAGAGAAGGGAGAAGAAGGTACAGAGAAAGACATACTTTTTCAGGTCATATGCCCAGTGACCCACCACTAGCCAGGCCTCATATCCTAACAGCACATTAACCTTCTGAACTCGTCAACAGATCAATGCACTGATAAGTACTGCACCCTCACAGTCCAGTCATCTTCCACACACATGAGAATTTGGGGGGACCTTGTAGATGTAAATCATAACAATACGAATGTCAAAGATATTATGATATCAAGTCTTAAAATTATGCACTTGAGGGATGTGTTTGCTGTTCATTCTGAAGTCATTTTACAGTATATTAGTGCACAAATGTACACTGAACTTTAAGAATAAGAGCTAACACATAGCACAAATATTGAAGAGCCAAAGGAATATATAAGAAAAATTACAGTGCTTACACATAAGCCACTGCAACCTGTCACAAAGACATATGTACAGCTGTATATATATTATGTAAACAAGATTTTACTCAGAAACATGATAGATTTGTCTGAGCTGCTAAGAACTGGTATGTCAATGAGCATGAAGAGATACATTGAGAGATTTGCTACACAACAAAGCACGAAAGAAAACATTAGAGAGGTGAAAAACTGCTTTCTGGCAAGGCATTCTAAATCCTTTCAGAAACAATAGTGTCTTTTGAACTTTACCCCCAAAAAACATTTTGAGTTCTGTTCACCTAAATGCACCGAATTTATATTATGAAACCTCTACTCGTTTGTAGAAAGCTGTTTGAGCTGAAAGAATACATGACTCACTTTCTCTAAGTTATTTTGTGTTGTATACTAAATTCTTTTTGAGAAAGAAAAATTTAGCTTTTTTCATTCAAATCTGATGATTTTAAAAAGTGTTTATCATGTCTTTCTCTTAAATTTTAATACAAGCTTCATTTTTTTAAATTCACTGACGACAGGTAATAGTAATGTCAAAATCCCAAATAAATAAGAGTTCTAATCAACCCTGACTGAATAACAAAGTGAACAGATGATTAATAGATGGATAGATGATAAATAGATAGATAGATAGATAGATAGATAGATAGATAGATACAGACAGACAGACAGACAGACAGACAGACAGAGACATATATGTAGATATAGATAGTACTTTCCTCCCTGTCTAGAATGTCTCTGAGGGATAATTATAGTTGAGGTTAGAGAAAGTTTGAAAGTTGTGTACTGACCACAGAAAGCCAGGCTTTTCAGTTTGTTAAACTGTCAGTCTGGGCCATTAACTACCTAGGTGTTGAAACTCACTGCAAAAGTAAAGGTAGAGTAAAAGAGGAACTTTGACATAAGAAAAGACTCACTTGTTTTACTCAACAAGAGTAAAACACCATCTTAGTGTTTGTGTGTTTCCTAGTTGAAGATGTGCTCCCCACACATAATTCAGACAAAATAAACTTTAGATTACATACAAACAACCTTAGAGAATCCAAATGATTCAAGGAGATCTTAACAGACCGTATTGCTTGAAAGTAATACTTTTTCTTTGCAATTGTACAGAAGCGACCCATATTTTTGTGGGTGGCCTTTGGGAACACTTGATAGCAAAGTGGACTATGTATGTAATAAAAATGTTCTAATGTGCTGCCTATGTTATTTTTCTATTTCAAAATTCTCTATATCTCTAATCAACAGAAGTCAAAATTTCTAGTCAGCATAATCTGAAACTTCCATTAGCTAAATGGAAGGATGGATAGATAGATAGATAGACAGATAGATAGATAGATAGAATAAACTGTTGCTTGATCAGGAGATAGACACTAAAAGACAACTGTTTACATAAGTAGGTAAATGAGACAGACAGGTGTATAGCACTAATGAATTTAATTTTCTTATATATTTAAGTATATCAATAAATATGTGTCAAGATATTAACATTCAATTTGTTTTAACATGGAAGCTCAACTATCTTAGTTTTATTTCTTTTACTCTCAATATTAGAATAATAAGTACAATTATGTCTCTATAGCTCCTGATAGGGCTGAAATATTTTGTCTTTCTTTTTTTGTCCAACAGGATCTCACTATGCAGTTCAAGCTGGCCTTGAATTCATTTTGTAGCCCAGGCTGGTCTCAAACTTGCAAGGATCCTCCTGCTTCAGCCTTCCAAGTGCTGGGATTACAGACATGCACCACCACACCTGGCTTTTTCTTTTTTGCCATTCTTGATCTCTACTTTTCATTTGCTGGTAATTCAAATTGTGTAGATTTTCAGCTTCTTCTAGGGGGAAAATAAAAATCTGGAAACATTGGATTAACAAGCAATAAGAAGAACAGAATCATTAACAGGAAATTGGGAATATAGTCTAAATAGTAAAGGTGCAGCTATCAAGATTTAGCAAATGGAGCTCTGTAAATCACAAAATTCATTCCAGAAAAAATGTTGTGAAAAAGGATATTGGTCTGTACCAGGGAAGATTCTAATGGGTGAACCAAGGAACAAGCATCCTATTTCAATTGCTCTGCCCTTAGCTGATAAAATTCAGCCACTCAAACTCCCAACACCTGCACGAGCAGGATTTAGACCAGGTCATCCAACCAGCATCAAAGAGTACTTCACTCTCTCTGCAGGTAGCACCTCAGTTATCTACTGCCCATGACAAATTTCATTTGGTTCTGGTCTACTCATACCATATGGCCAGTTCCTAAAAATGCCTGGAAGTATTGTTAAACCCAAAGTTGCACGAGTTCTGAAAATTCAAACAAGTCTTCACACAGGTACCAGAAGCAGCTCAACTCAAAAAGTTCAAGCTCTCTAAGCTGGAATACGTATAATATTGCTGACTTTCCAAATATTTGACTGTAAATTGAACTGAAAATTCTTCAAACTCTCCTAATGTATCAGACAATACTTCAGGAACTTCCTGTGTCAGAAACTAATCAACAATGCTGTAAATATGTACTGAACACTTAGTTTCAGAATAGCACCATAGAAATGCTTCATAACACCAAATCTCTCCTGTGAAATATGAAAGAAAACAATTACGCTTGAGAACATTAAATACTTAGCCCAAGTCAGTTTACTGAGTTAAAGGATGAACCCAAAAAAGTTAATCAAAGTTTGTTGAGCTCTGTGGATGAGAGTGCTTAAGGCAGACTTGAAAAAATGATGAAGCTTGACTGGAGTCCTGAAGAACAGACTATCTGAGAAGGTAGGAAGAAAGTAAAGGTTGTACAGGTTAGGAATATGAACAGAATGGTCTCCACACGAATCCGGATTGCATGCAGTGGAAAATATCTAAATAAAGAC
The DNA here is from genome assembly GCA_004365215.1 of Cuniculus paca. Classification (NCBI taxonomy): domain Eukaryota; kingdom Metazoa; phylum Chordata; class Mammalia; order Rodentia; family Cuniculidae; genus Cuniculus; species Cuniculus paca. The sequence continues at coordinate 40,653 of RJWT010002043.1, forward strand.
TTCAGATTGTAAGGCAAGTTGCCCATCAGGTGATTTCAAATTACTCATGAACTAATAGTCAACTCATCATTTAAAATGGTTAGAAATCCCACAAGTACCCTATTTTTGCCAAGTACTATGCTTACCACTGGAGGAACAACTCTGAGTAAAAATAGTCATGTTTCCACCATAGGCATATTAAGGGCAACAGATTTAATCAAAGATACCCACAGGTAACCTGTCACGTCACTAGGAAACAAAACAGAGAACATATTAATTCTCAACTAGGTGAACCAAAGCACATGTTCACTACTCTGCAATGTCTCATGTGGCAGTGGAAAAGTGACTGCACTCAGTGTAACAGAGGAGGAAAATAATGAGTTCAAGGCTTTAAGAAACAGAGTCACAAATTTCAATCCAATGAATTTCCATAACAATTGCAAATATCCCAGATTGGACTGCCCTACTTTCCATATGGAAATTTAAGCAAAGACAGAATTCCTGCCCTCCTAGACTATTGTAAGAATTATAGCACTGGGTGCAGAATTTAGCTCAGTGGCGTATGCGTCTGCCTGGCAAGTGCAAGGTCGTGAGTTTGATCCCTGGTAACAAAAAAAAAAAAGAATTATGGCACCACATGGTCTCTAAAGCTCTATCATTTTTCAACCAATGAAGCTGTGATTTTCTTCTGTAGATAGTATGATTACTGAGATAATAACATTAACGTTCCCCACACAAGGAGTGTTCAATAAAATAATTTCAAAAATTCCCAATGTTTGCTTGAACATTCATCTCACCATTGATCATTTTATTTCTAAAATGTTCCCATAAATCCTTGCCTGAAAGTTGCTTTGTTGATTTATACAACCTCCACATTATCAAATCAAGGGGAAATTTGAAACATTTGGCTTTTTTAAGCATCTTTAAATGCTCAAGATATTCTATATCAAATTAGTATTCAACATCACTGCTTCAAAACCTTAAATTAAGGCTTGATTTTAATTACCTCTCAATTACATCTTTCACCACTCCTGTGAGTTAGCTGTTTTAAAGGAAGTGAAGTTGCTAGGAAGAATTAGATTGAAAAATGTAATATGACAACTTTTGATTTAATTTCTGTTGCAGTTATAAAATAGTTCTCCCAAACAAGCTGCTTTCATGTAATTTATTTTTTGATTACTTACTTCTCTCTTGTCACCTCAAATTTCCACATATACCAGTGCCTCTACGAAAACTATATGCAAAGTAATGAGGGCACATTGTTTATCAGATACAAGCACCAGATAGAACTACACTAACACTGAAGTACAGGACCTCTCTATATTTTTAACACATAGTTACAAAGACCTCAAAATAGTTTGCAAAAATTGAAATATGTTAGTCTTTTAGAATTTGCAAGATTGGTCATTACCTTCTGAATTGGCTTCATGTGTTTGTTCTGTGAACTGAGATTCCTATAAGTATTTAAACTCATTCATAGTGAAACATATTGAGAATGATAGAGGCAATTGTGTGGTGATAATAACTACATTTATCCAATGTCTAGGATGTTGCAGGCACAGTTATAAACTCTGTACATGTACTGTTTAATTTACTCCTAACAACTCTTTAGAAAAGATTCTATTTTTTGTCATATAGATGAAGAAACTAAGGCACATACAGTATATAATTAGTGAGAAATAAGGTCCCCACATTCTAATCCTGGGAATGCGGGCCTCAAAATCTGTTCAGTTAGAAACCATACTATTCCAAATATCTATAATTTCTGCTTCTGTCTTAGAAATGCACAGAAGCTTCCCTTACTCCACCTCTCCAACACTGAACGAAGAAGTTTAAAATACAACAGTATACATACACTGATGGATTAAAATCTTCAGATGACTAATCTTAGCACCATATTTGCAAAAAGTTTAATGAGATCTTCATGTGCAAGATCTACAATGAACATGAGACTTCTGATTTTAAAACAGGGCTGACCCTTTCCCTTCTCAATTCCTAAAACATGAGGAATTGCCTACAAGGTGACCCTGATGTCTGAAAGTAGGAAATATGGAACTAACAAAAACAGAGCACAGAGGATAACTGTGAGAGAGACTCCAAGATAGCTTGTCACTAGAGTGAAGCCAGAAGCAGAGGTAAGCAAGTAGTCACACTTTCTCAGAGGCTGCATTTCAGGAGGCAGTCTGCTGGTGAGACAGGTTCAAGGGAAGAGATTGAATCAGGAATAGCCCCAGAGTTGCCAATCTTAGATGACTTGGAAGAAAAAAATACTATAAAACACCTCACTTACGTGCACCCAATGTTAACCAAGTCTCTATCAGCATGAAAGATTGCCTCCTTCTTATGTAAACCCCTGAAAAATATGCAGTAGGTAGATCTCCCCTCTGTAAGGAGTAACACTATGCAAGGACTTTTTACAAGATCTTTACAAACATAACAAAAGAAAATAAAAGAAGCAGTGGAACAAGAAAAGTGAGTGACTTCATAGAAAAATATTGATAGGGAAAAAGTTAAAAGTGTGATCATAAATGTAATAAATGTAATGTGATTGCAACAAATTGTAATAAATGTAGTAAATAAATACATAGCTCCAAAAAGATAAATGTTCAAAACAGAGATATGAACTTTG
>RJWT010002044.1:0-43276 GCA_004365215.1 Cuniculus paca
AATGTAGTCAAATACAGTCATATTTCTACACATATGCATGCAAATACTTTTTTGTGTAGAATATTTAACACTTAATTATTTTTCTTATGTCTAATTTCTCACTTTTATGTTACTATTAATGTACGTAAAAGTGTATGCATTTTTCTATTCAGAGCTGCTTACACTCTGGATAATGCCAGCATCCAGTTTATATTTTATGTTTAATGAATTACTTATCACCTATCAATCAAGTCCTACAGTAGAGTTGCCTAAAGGTGTCCTTTGATTGACAAAAATTAGAACTAAATGCTAGCAGAGGATAATTATTACAATGTTTGTATATATGGTAGTGATCAATTTATATTACTCTAAATGCATTAATCGAAATGTATCATGAAATAAACATATATTTATATATAATATATATTTAATATACATACTAATGTGTGCATTAACTATAGTATTAAAAAGTAGTGAATTCTACCTAATATTATGTCCATAAAAATTATGTCCCAACATGATTTTATATTTGTTCTCTTATATATCTATGTTTGCAAATGAAACATTGCATTTGTGTTACTAAACCTTTAGATTGGCCAATCATGATTTAATGTGGTAGCACTCCCAGAGGTGTTAGTGACTAACATGGACCCCTCATTCTATATGCATTAAATGCCTTCCTCAAGTGTTTGTTTCTTGTAGTACATTTACTTGTTTTATTTACTGGAGCTCTATGCAAACTTTCAGGAAAATTAGTAACAATATGGTCCTGCATACCTGTAATTCCAGAACCCTGGGACGCTGATGTAGCAAGAATGCAAGTGTGAGCCCAAACTTCATGACTCAGCTAGAGTCTGTCTCAAAAGTTAAAAACCAACCAACCAACCAACCAACAAAAAAACACCTGAAGATGCAGCTCAGTGCAAAAGCCCTCTGTTCACTCCTCAGTAACACACACACACACACACACACACACGTTTACAAATCAGTTCTCTAAATCAGAAGAATGAATTTTGGACAGTGGGGGCAGTTTAATCTAGTTAGTTTGTAGAATAACGCTTTTGTCATTAATTCCAGCATTAGTATTATGTATTGGGTCTATGTGTAGAAGTAACTGTTACCCTCTAAAACACACTGAAAGCTAAAGAAAGATACTTTACCTCAAAGTATGGAAACATAGAAATGTTCCATTTTCATGACTAAAGAAGAATCGTTCACATATCATTTCATCTTAAAGTATAAAATTGTATCTAAATTGAATACAATACCCTTTTTGATTGAAATACACGCAAAATATTTTTCTAACGTTTTTACACCAGGAAATTCTTAGCATATTTCTGTATGCTCACCTTCGGTTTTCATCACACTTGCCCAAAGAAATTTTTTCTAAAAAACTCATTTTAACAGCTATGAAGGAAGGGTTCATTCCCTCCTACAAATTGTATTAAGTGTATTTCCTTTGATCCCCTTTGTGGGTTCATAACACTACTGGTACAGTTTTTATGCTTTGTCATAATCTTTGAGACCAGGTTTTAATGTGTCTCTAATACATAGACACCACTGATATTTCAATATTTCTCTTTTTTAAACTGGTGGTGTATATTTGAAAGATAAGTGATTAAAATATGAAACACTATCCCAGTAAATCACAAATTATTTTCTTTCAAATATACAGGTAATTAAGCATAACTGAATACTAATGCAGGTAATTTATAAAGACGTATAAAGAAAATTTGTTTAATATTCAGTTTTTATACCACATAAAGTGTGATTCTTTAAAATATGAAACAGTTACGTGGCTGATCAAAGAAAGACTTTAATTTTATTGTTCATAATGAAATGGTAGTCAAAAATCTTTTTGAGAATGTTTTATTTGTATCTCTTTGCCATTGTTTCTTTTTCTTTCTTCATTTTCTTTTATGTTTTTAGACATGATCTTACCATGTAGTCCTTGCTGGCCTCAAACTCACAGCAAACTTCCTGTTTTAGCCTCCCAAGTGCTGAGGTTAAGTCGTCTGCCAGTATGTCTGACCTTTGCCATTCTTTCTTCATTGCTTTTTTTCTTATTTTATTAAAAAAATTAAAATTTGATTAGTGCAGGAATTCAGAATTGGCTGATAAGATTAGCACTTGAAAAAGTTATAAAAAATGAATGGATGAGGTAAGGTAGAAATGTAAATTGCATTGAGTTTTTAATGAAAGGATATTACTGGTAATTATCATGGAGCAACCTAGCTTTGTAAAGTTTGAGGTAATTCTGGCTTTTTAGTAACAAACCCAATTCTTATATATTTCATCATTTTGGTCCAGCATTATTTTTTCTCTCATTTGGAGCATACAATAACTTCTTCTTGTTGGTAATTTGAAAATGCATTTGAGAAAAATCTATCCAAATTGTTTTCACATGTTCAAAAACATTAGGAATGAAAGCAAAATAACCCTAAGCTTCTAGAAATGATGGGACAGACCGCCATGGCTCCATAGTTGCATGGAACTAGAGGCAGAAGTCCCAGATAAATGAAAGAATAAAAACTTTCCTTTATCATCACTTACTTGTATATATTCCTAATTACAAGTGAGAAGAATAACACAAGAAATGTCTTAATCACTGTATGTTCAAAGTCACTCAGTGGTGCACTGGCTGAGCAAAATTCAGTATAACAAGAACATAATCTGGGAACAGAAAGTCTCAAAGTAAATGCACAAAATTCAAATATAAACATAGGTTTGACTATGATTCTCAGAATCTTGGACTCGTTTTTAATATTTGCAGCGAGAAGCAGCAAGGTTGAACTTGTTCTTTCATTTGGAATATTGGATGATGTCTTGGGTAAGAATTCACTTACAGTACAGAAAACGATTCAAAACAATCCAGATGAGCTACCATTATTTCTGCATTATACAGATGAGGAAACCGGTGTTCACAAAAGATACCCAAATAGCCATTTATAATACAGAAAATAGGTAGTATAGTTTCTGTCTAAATTGAGAGTTATAGAACACAAAAAAAGTGTGCATATTTTCCTTATAATCTGCTAAATTATGTGATGATGATTAAATATAGCAGTAAACATATTCTCAGGTAAATAACATCTAATCTCGGGCCTGGGATTTAGCTCAGTGGCTCAAGCGCTTGCCTGGTAAGTGCGAGGTCGTGAGTTCAATCCCCGTATCAAAAAAAAAAAAAGTCTAATCTCATTTATGTATTAGGTCAGAAACATAAAACAATTTGATTCTATGACTTTAAAAATTTGTAATACAGCCACATTGGGTCTTTATTCTTAAAGCTTTCATTTAGTTACAACTCATTTAATGTTAACAGATGCAGTTTTCTTCATTGAAAATAACCTCTGTGATAATCAAATTTCCAATAAATTCATATCTTAGAATTTTGCTGAAATATATAAAGGAAAAACTTAGGAAAAAATGGGTTACATCTTTGTAATTTAAGCCTTCTCCATATATCAATGTGAACTGATCACAGAAATCAATGAGTTCCTGAGCTCCCGAGAGAAAAGCAAATATAATTTCATTTGCAGAAGTTTCTACTTAATAGAAGTCAGCTAGACTGTATTTTTCATGAGGACAGGAACTGCATACTTCTTTTTAGTTGAAATCATGAACAGATAAGAAACATCAATGTTCAGTCATGATGAATAACTAGGTGCTGAACTGAATACAAAATTGAAAAGAACATAACCATTGTGCATCATATAGGTGTGATGGCATACTGATTTGTGATGAATTCCCTACAGAAGCAAACAAATGGTTATAAGAGTTTCAGACTGAAATATGTACATATAATATATATAAAAATTTGAGGTAATCTCTAGAGAGGAGAAAAATTGAAATTTGGAAAATTTGAGAGACTTGAGAATTAACTTTTTGTTTGTTCGTTTTGAGATTGGATCTCACTATGTAGAAGACGAAGTATTTAAGGCACTGAGCAGAGGCCCTGGTGGTTAGAAAGAGTCCAAAAACATTAGCCACAAAAGCACCAGCAGCAACCAGAGGCTTGGTCCACTGGCTGTAACAGAGATGTGAAAAATGTTACCCAAGAGAAGTTAAGAAAAAAGAAAAAGTCCTAGAGAGATATATTCCAAACAATGTATGACCTTTCTGATTATAGAAAACTAAAGAGAATAAGGCAAAATTAAAATTCCAAGTTCCTCGTGAAGAAGGCAAGTGGAATGTGAAGAAAGGGCCAGTTTGGAAAATAATCTACTGAATTCAGTATTTGACAGTTTGAGCAGACTTGCTTTGAGTAGGAAACACACATTTGACTCTCAGGAGAGGGATTGATCTGAGTAGTTGTATAAATGTGGGAGACATCTGTAAGGAAAGCTATAGAAGTAAATGCAATGAATTTGGCAGAGGATAAGGAGATTAGAGAAAGGACGAGGATGAAAACACTCTGACTTATCCAGAACTATCATTTTCAGTGTTTCTGTTTGATGTTTTTCCAAGCATATGTAAAAAAGTTATTTTCTCATCACCACCTCTCGAATATCAGCCCTTAACCTAAGTAAAGTAAGAGGCTCCTGAATATGTGTGTTTACTTCGTCTTGTAAACACATTTTGGAAACATATATTGTCTTTCAATCTCTTTTGGGAATATCATCCCCGAATCTTATTCAAGTAAAATCATTTTGATCTTATATTTCCATGACATAATTATTGCATGGTATTGCATTGTTTGTTTGCTACATTTAGTTTTTCACTTATTTCTCTTCACCACTGGAACCTGAACTTCTAAAGAGCAAGTAACTTATTTTACCAAATCATTTGTATTTGCTTATTGACACGTAGTCTAATTCCTGTCTTACTGTCTATGCTTTTTGAATGAACTGAGGTATGAATTGAAGACTGTCTAAAATAATTTCTCTTTTATGAATTCATTACATAAATTGTCTCACTTTCTTGATTGTCCTCTTTAACGATGATGAATAAAACTCTTGGTTTCTGCACTCAAGAAATTTTAAGAATCGCCTCACAGAAAATTAAGTCAAAATCTAACACTATTTTCCTCTCTAAAGTAGACAGGGATGGATAAGAACTTTGACATATAAAAGATATATATATAGAATATTATGAATTGATTGATTTCCATAACAGAATTCTATTTTTTAATAGTTTTAATTCCAACTTGCATTTAGCTTTCTCATTATTATTCTACTACTTTTCTTGTATATTTTCAAAATATTTTATAATTATTAAAGACTACTCTCAAGAAAAAGGTTTCGTAACATTTAATAAGAACATTAGGAAAAAATGTACGTAATCTAATTCTTCTTTGCTCTTTGGATTTAAGCAAATATTTGAAAGCTAGGTTTTACCAGTTAGAATGCATCTATTAACAAGTGAAATTATTTACCTATTTTTACTTTCAGCTACTAAAATGATACTTAGGCCATGAAATCATTATGACTACCCAATAAAGATACTTATGATTTTGTATAAAATATTTACTTCCCATACAAATGACCCTCAGTCAAGATTAGACTATAGTTTTAATGATTAGTGCATTTTCTACGTAATAGCATTACTTATTTCGCAAATTATATTTTGACAAACTTTTTCTCATTTTAAATTTAAAAAAGTAATGCTAAAACATAAGTGCTTAAGTATTTCATATACATTAAATGAGCTTATTAAAATGTACTGAATTTACTTTTCAAAGGCTTTATTTTGTAGAATGTTTTCAGTACATTCATATTGTCTTTTTAAAGTATTCTTTGATCTCATTTATAAATGTATTTTTAGAATTTTTAAATTGTATTTTATAATTGTGTATTTTATTTATGAATTTTATATGCAAATTAAAATATCTGATTTATGGAATTAATTTTATAGTGTGATTGAAAATACCTGGAAAGTAAACACACACACAATACATAAAGATTTAAATGTTTTTATCCTGAAAGTTCAAAAGAATTAATATTGTTACTTGAGTTTTTAAGTAATATCATTAATTGTTCATCTAAGTTATAACATAAAACAGAAATTGGTAAATTTAAATAAAGCACTGAATAATGACACAAGGAAGCAATTAGATTGTTCAATACATCTAATTCTTGTATATTAATTATTCTCTCTTGAATTATATTGGTAAAGGAAACAAAGATGATTCTTAGAAAAAGTTTTATTTTCTACAAAATAAATTTAATGCAAATATGAGGGTTCTGATCTACAAAGTCATGTTCCAAGTGATATATAATATACCACTCCACTACCTTTCATGCTGTATTTATACCTTGCTTAGCACTCATTAATCTGCTAAGATGATCTATCTTTAAAATTACAGTACTTTCATGGAAAATAACAGATGTATTTTGATTCATGTTTCAGAAAAGCTTAAAAAACCCTGTGTTTTAAAGCCTAAAAGATAGTAACTTTCATAAATAAAATATTGTAATATAAATTGACTATATTTGAAGACTTATAATTCATCTTCAACTATATCATCTTAATCCTATTTTGTTTAATGTTAAGATACTTTATGTGTAAATAGTCACATGCTTTAACAATAATATAATGGTGAAATGTTTGCATACACATTTCTTTCATTCAGGAAACAATTATTAAGAACCTGCTTTAGATATGGTCTATAGAGAAGATCCTAAACTTAACTTCTCCACGTGAGAATTTCCCTAGATTTTTAGTGTTTTTAATCTTGCAAGTCTAGTGAATGTTATGTTCCTAGACATTCACATCTTCAATTTTACTTTTCCCTGTGCCCATTATTTGTCATGTACTCATAGACACACGCTCATTTAATGCAACATTTGGTTGATGGTGATCATGAACAGAAAACAATTTGACCAAAGAGAAGAATGTTTCTTTTTCTATCATGGTAGTCTGCAAAGAGCAATGACTGATTTGTTTTAAGAAATCTTACACCTTTCCTTTTACTTCCTGTGCTAAGTTAATGTGACTAATGTTAAACTAAAGAGATAATGAACATAGGAAGTAATATTTTCTATTGAAATGTTATTTCACTTTGCTAAAAGAACAGATAAATTCTTCCAAAAATATATATGGAATGAATAGAAGTTTTTGTGATAACATAAACTGAAGATTTTTGACTTCATGAAACTGAATCAGTGAAATTATGGTATTATATTTTGAACTATTTGTAATTCTCAAATATGTTAATATTACCTCTAACTAATATTACTGATTAAATGTTCACATAAGGCATGGACTTAGGGAAGTATGAGCAAATCAAAAGTTGTAAATAATAATTATAGGTAGTCAGATTTTTATAACTGCAAAATTTTATAAAGTAAAATTCAAGAGTTTGTGCCATTGTAGAGAAAGATCACATATAAATATTGATCTAGAAATTTTACATTTCACATTGCATTAATCTAATTACATTTAATATATGTATTAGTGTATCACATTTTCAAAAATATAGAACAATATACAGTGCTGTCAGCATAATTTATTAAATGAAAACTAGATTTCAAGAAGAAAGTTTGAGAAAATCATGGGGACTAGATAAGCTAGGGAAAAAATATAGAAGGGGTATCCAATAAAACAGTTTCACTCAAAAGAAAAGATTCTTTTGATCTGTAAGAATACATAGTATTAAATATCACTGAGTTTCAGTTTCTATATTTTTTAAGGTAATAAGAATATTAAAATCACTTCTCGAGATTGATTAAAAAATACATTTGAAAGCATTTTATATATAGTGAAAACATTGGGTTATAGCTTATGAGTATATTAAGCAAAAGAAAAACGCGATACAATGACATGTGAAACATCAAAAGAAGACCAGAAACAAGGATATTATTTATTTATGCAGCCTACTATGTGCTTCTGTCTTATTTGAAGGACAAATTATTCCAATAGTGTGAAGGACATAGGTAGGATAATGTATAGTATGCTAGGTGGCAATACGTGCTAAGGAATAATATAAAGCATACAGCAAAGCAATTTCAGGTGGGCAGAGAAATCTCACAGAAAACGGATGTGTTGATAAAGACGTCGAACACTTAAGAGTAACTTCCAGGATCTCTGTAATAGTATGCTTTGAAGGACAATTGCCTCACAAGTCTTCGCCATGTATACCCCTCTCTTAAAGATTTCACTTTAAGAGAGGGGAAGTCTACTTGGCCAGCCTGGACTTCATTTAGTCAAATGTGTGCTGCACTCTGCTTGCCTTCTGCCTGTGCCTGGCCAGTCCCAACCCTGTCTCAATAGATTCCTTCCTGCTGTAATAAGACACACCATAGACTGTGTTCAATCAAATTTTAGACTTTAGTACAAAAAAAGTGTTCATTAAAGCTCTGTGTTTTTCACTGCTTCCAGAACTTCCTATCTTGACATTTTTCTTCATTTCCTGCTTCTTTCCCCTAAAATCTCATTCATTCTTTTGAGTGCAGTACAAAATGTCTTTCTTGGATCCATCATAGTCCCCTAGTTTAAGTTCCTCCTTATCTTTGTTGAGATGCCATAAAAAGTTTTGCTAACCTCTGTTAAAACAATTTCTATAAATCTCACCATGTATACCTATTTCCTTGATGTTTTGTGAGTCCTTAAGGACACAAAATGTATTTTACTAGGTAAACAAATTGTGATTATTCAGTAATTTTCTAAATATTTAAAGAATACTTAAGGTTATCTCAAAAGTCACAGACTATATTTTGTATCAAAATTTATATTAGAAATATATTGATTACTGTTTTGACATTGTAACTTTAAAATATGAATTACCCAACAGAAGATAAATGATTGAATTTATTATCAGTATGTGTTTTGTTTTCCTTGTTCATTTGATTGTGAGAAGTTAGCAATGAAAAAAGTGCATTTTTAAAGTTTTTTTCATAATAATTTAAAAATACTCAAATTTGAAATGAACTTAATGTTCACTAAATAATATTAGGATCTGTACATCTCATATAGATGTTGTATGAAATTTAAAATTTCTATTTTAATCTATCGTGTGTGTATATTTTCATCTTATTCAAATTACCTTTGATTTTCTTTTACTGTCTCATGTTATTTCCTTAGGTTATCAGTACTTAATACTAAGTCCTCATAGTCTATAAAGATGGAGTGCAGCAGGTGAACTCAGATATATGTTAATGTTAGTCATTGTTTGCTCTATATGGGCAAGTGACTTAGTCTGTATGTCTTCACTTTTTTTCAGCTATAAAGTGATAGTGTGGGCAGTAATACCACCTCATGGAATTGTCATTAAGATCAAGTAGATAATGTATGTAAGGTATTCATAATGGCATTCAGCACATATAAATGCCAAAACAGATTAGTTTAAAGCACTATGTCTATTGATTTTTTATTGAAATATGAAACATTTAAATGCAATATTTTTCTCATGAATAATTAGCTGTCAATTAAATGGTCTCAGAAAATTATAATTGAGCTTTAAGAGTTTATGCTCTTGGCAGTAGTCTCTTTGTATCTGTCTCTGTCTCTGTCTCTCTCTCTATCTCTCTCCCCGCTCCCTGTCTTCTTTTCTCCCAAATAAGAGTAAAGATTCTTAAAATTTTTATAGGAAATATCCGACTTTAGAATACATTATTCTCCCAAAATGCAGGCACCTCCAGAAGTGATTCAGACAATATGTAAGGGCCAAGAAATTTTCATTTTTAAGCTGAATGTCAAATGATGCCTATGCAGAATTATTATGGATTTAAAAAAAAAACAGTGGACAGGGGAGGGAGTATTTTTTGCATGATTAAAAGTATTTCAGAAAGATGTGTTTTGACTTGCGATGAAGGCATTTAGTAATTTCTTTCATTGGCTAACTTTTAACTTCAATTGATGCACGAAATGTAAGGATTCTGAACTACTCTTTTGCAATAAAATAAGCTAATTAAATTGAAGATTGGCCTTCGGTAATGATGACCTTTAGCTTGTATCTCCTTTAGGGCATATGGCTGTCAAGGAATTTCCAAATTCACACTTAATGCCTTGTCAAGAATGATACCCATCTGTTCTTAATTAAAGATTTATCTGTCACTGAGAAACTGTATAAAATGAAGAAAAAGCATTTGATTATTCATTACCGTAAATAAAACTAGCTATCTTTTAAAAATCTGACTTCAAATTAGAGACTTGATTAAATATGAGTGTTCTATTTTAGAGAAAGTTCCATATGCTGCTGAGAAGAATGTGTATTTTGTTGTTGGGTGAGACACACTATAGATATAGATACAGTCTATTTGTTGGAAAGTTTTGTTCAACTCTGATATCTCTTTATTGACTTTGTTATCTAGTTCATCTGTATTTTTGTGATATTGAGGTATTGGGCTTCCCTACTATAATTGTATTTATGTTTATCTGATCTTTTACATCCAGTACTTGTTTTATGAAGTTAGGTATGCCATTGTTCTGTGTATATGTATCAATAATTACCTCTTCCTGCTGAATTGTTTCTTTTACCAATATATAGTGATTTTCTTTGCGTCTTTTGATTAGTTTTTGCCTCTTTTGACTAATCCACTTTGTCTGAATAGCTACTACATCTGCTTTTTTTCTTTCCCTGTTTTATGGAATATTGTTTTTCAACTTTTGGTTTTTGGTCAATGAGTGTCTTCTTGAATCGTATGTTTCTAGTATGGAACATACAACTGGATTTGTCCTTAAACCATTGTTCTGGTCGATGTCTTTTGATTAGGGAGTTGAGACCATTCCCATTAAAAGTTATTACTAATAGGTATTGATTTATTTCTGTCACTGTGCTACTTTCCTATTGCCGATTCCCCATCTTTCCCTTATGCTTAACTGCTCACCCTATTTTGCATATTTATTCTGTTAGACTTTTAGTCATCGTTAGCTTCATTTTGTCTTTCTAAGATATCCTTGAGGTATTTTTGGAGAGCTGAGATGATTAAGTGAAATAAATAAAACACATAAGCTTAATTGTCTGATGTTTTCTCTTATATGAGAAACCCAAATTATAAATAAGAACAAAATAAAAGACAATAAGAAGTAGGGAGATAGATCTTTCTCAAATGAGGAAGGGATAATGACATGTATGGAGGGGAAGGAGGGAGAGAAAGGGGATAGAAAAAGGAACTAAGATATGTTATGTACCTATATGTATTCCCACACAAGGAATGTAAGTAAATACAATGTCCTGCACACATGTACTAATAAAAACAAGTAAAATATGAGTGCTTTATTAGGCAGCTTTTCATTTCTCTCAAAATATCTGAGTTAATCAAATTCATAAATGAGAATGTTGGTTTGGTCTTACAGATGGGGCTTTGATTTGTTTTACCCAACACTTTTAGGTCAGTAGCAAGGCAGTACATAATGATGGAAGGCTATGTTGGAGAAAGCTGCTCACCTTAGAGAGGCCAAGAAGCAAGGGAGAAGTAGGAATGGGTTATGGTCTCAGTATTCTCTACATAGCATTTCTTCATACTAGGACTCACCTCCTCAAAATTGGACAATCACCCAGTAGAATCATTACCTCGGGCCTCGACTTTTAACATGCGGGCTTTTGGGGAATACTTATCTAAAACAAAGCAATCATCCATTATAAGAAGGTTATTATGTGACTGCTACTCCTGGACTACACTGCTCAAATATCAACAATAACCCCTTTTAATGTATTTGATCATTATCTTTATTCTATTTATTTATTTATTTATTTATTTATTTATTTTTTGCAGCACCAGGAATTGAACTCACGACCTTGCACTTGCCGGGCAGGCACTTAGACCGCTGAGCTAGATCCCCAGCCCTCATTATCTTTATTCTTTCAAGTAAATCTTAACAATAAAATCTACAGATGGTCACTTTTGGTCTTGTAAAATTTCAGAGTTACAAGAACTCCATAAGAAAATGGTGATGCTAAAACAGTCATGAAGAAAGCATGAATTGCTGATTGGTCAAATGTTTACTAATAACTTGTCTTGAAATATTCTTGAATTTAACATGAATAAGAAGAAATGTGGCAACTGTATTCTAATATTACAAAATAAACATTGCTTTAAATATATATATTATGTGCTATAAAAAATACTTCAAAGTGACTGATGTTTTAGTGCCGTTTATGGTCTCTAATTCCAGAGCTTTGCACAGTGCTTAAAATATGCAACAGTCACTATATAGACACTTTACATACTTAGCAGAATCAGCACAGAGCAGACAGTATTTTCTGAGGAGTATCTTAAGGTGGTTCAAAGAGTACGAGATTTGGAATCCGATTGTTATGTACCCTGTACTCACTATGGACAAGTTTCTGCTCTGAACTTTCGTTCTCTCACTATAAAATGAAAATAATAAAATCTCCTTCTCAGGAATATTGAGAAGACCTGAAATAGTCTAAAATATTAACTGCTTTTTTTTTTTTTGCCATACTGAGGATCAAATCTAGGGCACATACGTGCTAGATAAGCTCTCTACCACTGAGTTATATCCCCAGCTCTATTGCAGTCTTTTTATTAAAAATACTGATCACCATGATGACAGTAATAATAAAATAATAGTGTTATTAATAACTGATTTGGTCACAAACCTCCACGATAACTCCCAGTGATCTATACCCCTTGAAATCCCTGTCTTTGTGTAGATACCTTCATTAAATTGGGAAGGATCCTGTCTGGATAATATTATATGGTGCAAGTGATAGTGTGTGCCTTCTGGGATGTTATGAAGGCTTTGTAGGTTCTATTTTCTGTCTTGGCATTTCTCAAAAACTATTTTCCATGCTCTGAAGGCCCTGGAGCCTTGTGGAGATGCACACATAGGGAAGCACTGTGGCCCCTGACCTTTAGCCAGCACTACTATGCCGGTCATGTGGATGATACATTTTGGAAATTGGTCCTTTCAGCAATAGTCACTTCAGTAGATGCTTTCCTAGCTGACCTCTTCTGTCCAAAACCTCTTGGGAGTCTCCAAGGCAGAACCAACACATTGAGATATTCTTAAACCCTGACCGACAGTCCTGTTCAGAAAGTGGTAATTATCATTGCTTTAAGCTACTAAATGTTAGGATAATTTGTTGTGCAATAATATAATACAAATGCCAAGGTTAAGGGGCAACCTCCACATCTCTAAACAAGTTCTTGTTAATCTAACCTGTTTATATATACTTCCTTACACTTAATTTGTCTTTCCTAGGCAAACCAACCTACCCTCTTCACTTAATTTATTATTGTTTCCCATTTTATCTCAATGCTTTTACATCACAAATGCTCCAATTTTAGAGTAATGTTTCTGACATTCAACCAATTTAGAAAACTTTTCTTCTGGATATACATATAGATGATATAGATATAGATATAGAGCTATATCTGGTATTCCCAATTGTCTTTTCTGGCATTTCCCAATTGTCTTTTCTTGGTGAAATAACACATAATGGAAGGTCATGTCTACTTGTTAATACTATGTGTAAGATCGGAGTTTTATGCAGGAGTTAAGCAGTCCATAGAGAAAATTTAGAAAGCAAAATAAAAGAAGCAAGTTCTTACAGTGTTTTAAAAAGTTAAATATTTTAATAGAACTTACAGTTTCCTTCTAAGTAGAAGAATACCAATTTTAGTAAACTAGTTAGTTGAAAAATTATTTCATGGAGGGCCTGGGATCTAGTTCAGCGGCCTAAGCGCCTGCCTGGCAAGCGCAAGGTCGTGAGTTCAATCCCCCGTGCAGAAAAAAAAAAAAAAAAAAAAAAAAAAAAAAATTATTTCATGGAAGACAAGATAAACTAATGCTTATTTTCCTTTGATAAAATATCATTTTGGTTTGAAAGAATTTGCTGTTAAGTAAATCTACAGATCACATTAGTTTAATAATGTATTTTATTATTGCTTAATAATGTATTTTATTATCTTAGTAATGAAATTCAGTAAACATTAACTATTTTTATTGATTGAAAGGCCCGGGGAGTTGGCTCAGTGGCCTAAGCACCTGCCTGGAGAGTGTGAGGTAATGAGTTCAATCCCTGGTGCTGCAAAAACAAAAGAAAACAAACAAACAAAAAAACTCAAAAAAATTTATTGATTGATTAATTTATTGTTGAATTGTTGTAAGAGGTATAGTTTACTATTTTCAGTTCTATTATAAAACCTTCCTGAATGTGTGCATGTCAATTATACATGACTGGGCTCAAAGTATTTGAAATTACTCTGGACACAGTGCCAATGATCCTGTGTACCCTAAAATTGTCAAAGAATATTTTCAGAAAATATTTCTCCAGTGGTATCATAGTAACTAAATTATTTATTTTAAAAAATATTTTCAGATTTATTAAAATATGATATCTAATAATATAAAGTCTTTCAAACTTTCTGGCTTATTTCAGCAGCAATAAGAATGGTAGGCATCTATTTATAAATATTCATTTGGATATTTATTTAGTCTTGACTGAAGGTATTTATTTTACTTTATATCTGGCATTATTAAAGGTATCATAAACTCATGTTAAGGGTAAATATTAATAAAAACCAAACACAAATATTAATCATGCATCAGACTCAAGAAAGCTAGTTAAAAGAAACTAGTTATAATACAACTAATAGATCACACCTTTCAGGTCAGCAAAGGCTATCCTATTGGGTAGGTTCGATTTATATTTATAAATCACAATATAACTTGAACTAAAAGAGAGATTAATTTCTTCCCAACATAAAAGACTTTTAGAAACAAACCTTCCAGATCGAGCTGCATGGGGACTTGTAAAGCAGTGTGGATCATGCCTAAACCTGGACTGTCTTCACTCTTCCTCTCCTATTTCCATCTTGCCTCTAAATATTCAGTCTTCTATTCTTTATTGGAGGCCTCCTGATTTTTAATTAGGCATATTTCATTAGGCATATTTCACTTAGCTAAACTCTCCTTCTTTCCAGTTAGGTATGTCTAAATTCACTCACTAATATAATGTACAAAACTAACAGGAAAACCTTTAAATTGGATGGAAAATATCACCCCAACTTTTCCTCTTCTTGCTAGCTTGAATGCAAACCTGACTCTGGAGCTCACCTAGTCATCTTGAAGATGGGAGGAGAAGCACATGAAACAAAAGAGGAGTGCGGACCTCTGCCAATATGGAGATTTCCTACCTAGACAGACCACCTATATCTAGTAGCATCAGCCTTTCTTATTTCCATCACTCTTACACATTTTATTTTTTTAGATAAAAGTGAACTTTATCCTAATTATTATACATTTCTTTTTCAAAGAAAACTGCCCCCAGAGAGCAGAGTCCATGCATGTTTTTCCTTACCTGGGTGTAGAAATTCACTTTAATGTATTTTATTCATTTACTCACTTTATATCACTGGTGCCTGTCACGGTGCTGATCACAAAATGAATGTTGCATTAAACATCGAGTCAATAACATGTGATGACATGGCTAATATGAAGCAGCTGAGACATATAATCTAAGTGTGACCTTATATTGTTTCTGAAACACTTTGAAGTTATTACACAGGTCTATTCTTTAGTAGTTGGCTGTGCAGCAGCGGTAATGGATCTTCAGCTGTCTATTTTGTCATAAGACCTAACTGGTGAGGTCTAACTCTCTCTTTTGCTTGAATGATGAAACTCACTGTGTATGGAGTTTCCAGATACCTTAATTGCATTTATTTTCACATCCTATAACTATTTCCACTGTGGAAAAGGAAATATTAAAAAGTAGCAATTAAGTTTTTGCTGGGGATTTAGCTAGCGGCTGCAGTGCTTGCCTGGAAAGTGCAAGGTCCTGAGTTCGATCCCTGGTACCAAAAAAAAAAAGGTTTTGTTCATAACTCTGTAGCAAGGTAGAAGTTTAACATAGCTTAGATATTTAAAAATAACGGTCTCATAAATGTTGCATTTTTATTTTAGAATGCATCCTTCTGAAATGATTACTTCTCAAACTTTTACATAATTGGAATGTGTGTACATATATATGGATATATGTGTGTGTTGTATTGCTTTAAGTATTCTGCCAGGTTTCAAAACCAAAATAAACATCAATTTATTTAGTATCCAAATGAAGTGTAATACACTTCCATGAGACAAGGGGGAAATATTAAAATACTTTAGTTACATTTCATTTACATCTGGTTACACAAGAGCATACCACAACACACATCTAAGAGCAGTTTGAACCACAAAAGGATCGATTAAATTAGGATTTTATTTCTGTAAAATGAATATGAAACCTATCAGGGGGTGGAGTCTTAAAAATCTGTAAGATCACCATGGTGACTATGGGTAGAAATTCATTGCAATGTATTTTATTCATGAGAACCAGAAGTTAAAGGGTGTTAGGGAACTATATTACTAAAAATGTAATTGGTAGATTGTGCAATTTACCGCCTTCAATAAATCTTACTAGAAAGATGCCGTCTTTTATCCTTGAGAAGGTAAACACAGTTGAATAGAAATAAGAATTTCCTCTTCCAATTCTGACCATTTTCTTTTTAATGACATTTCCCTCAACTTTTTTTTTAAGATGATATTTGAACACTCTGATAGGCCTTTCAAAATATCAAGGGGAGAATAAGTCATGGGTCATGTAGTTTTAGTCTTAAGTATTACATACTTCTTTTGATCATCTGTTGCTTTTAAGTATAATCTTATAATTTCTAGAATTCCTCATTAGTCTCCTGATTATAGCCAATACATGTTAACAAGCAATACATTGGCAGATGGTGAGGCATGGCGTACAACCTTCTGGTTGCGCAGTAGTAAATGACACAAAAGGAAACGTGAAAGTTGTTTTTTCTGGGTGTCTACAGGAATAAATATGCAGCTGATGGTAACTATTTTTGTATTTTGATATTAGAAATTGTAACATTAAATGTGCAATTGAATACCATCTGTCTAGTCACAAGCCAAATCATGGCCACGATCTACATAATAAGTGAAACTCTAATATGAGAGTGGAAGTCAGTGACACCATTCCAACTGAGAGCATTTCCAGCCTGGAAAAGTACAGCAAATTTTTTTTCTCCTTTTAGTGAAGATATTAAACTATCTCTAAAGTTAGAAAGAAATATTGGTTGGCATCAGACCTTGGCTCACTGAAAGAGTATAAGCAATAAATATTTCAAAAATAAATTAATATAAAGATTATAATTATTTGCTGTTCTATAGAAACATTTTAACTATTTTGGCACTCCTGAGATTGGTGATTAAAATGATGCATTTCTGTACTAGTTGAACAGTACAGAACACTTGAGTTGTTTCTCCTAGTAATTCACACATAGTCTGAAAATCTGCAGATAGTTGTGTTTAGTATTTGGGGAAAGTCATTGAATTGAATGTATTATTGGGTTAATTAGTTAACAAAGTAAATAAACTTATCTTCTTACACTATCAATCAAATTATATTAGATCCAATCATATATTGCAAAAATAGTTTTAAATTGAGGCTGTGAATTTTTATTGATTTCTCTCCTATACATCTATGACATGTAAATAATTCATCTTTGTTGTTCTATAGAAATAAATATTTCTAGAAAAAATTATTGAACATTGTTCTTTTGTGCATTGTTAGAATTCTGTGAGAAATCTGTCCTATTTGATTCTGTCTTACAAGGCACCGCACGCATTTTTTTCAAGTGCAATGCTATGAAATTTAGCATGAAATCACCACCGCGATCCAGGTACAAAACAGTTTCATCATCCACGCAGGTAGCCTTTTACTATTTGGTTTTTCATCTTTCCCTCTTTATTTGTTCCCTGGTAAGTTGAGCTTTTCTTCTTCATTGTAGTTCTACTTTTATCTTTTCAAGAATTTTTATAAAGGGAAATGTATAGAATTTAATCTCTTGAGATTACCTGTTTTCACCCAATGTAAATCCTTTAATAGTCATCCAAATTGTGGCATGAATAATGGGGATGATTTAAAACCTACTCATAAACAGTAATGGTGCTTAGTCCAAATGAATGCTGCCACTTACAAAGCAGATGTTGAACATCTACCAAATTACAACTTTGATATCCTACTTCTATGACAAACCTTAAAAAACTTGGAGAGTACAAAATTAATTTAATTTCTATTCACAAGAATAATATGGCTAAAGGAAGTACTTTATTTTTTAATATTAAAAATTCATTTTTAAACTTCAAGTAAGTTTAAATCCATTATAGTTGGTTCTTTCAGTAATTTTTATCCACAAATATAAGAATAGAAACACATACTTCTATGGGTGTTGGATGGAAGAAGATTTGGAGTTTTCACAAATGTTGTCTATAATTTGTTTTAATTCTCCAAACATCTGAAAAATAGCATTTGAGGAACTGACAAAAAATAGAAAAAAATAAACACGCACTGTAGTGATTCTCAACCAGAGAGAATTTTACTCCCACAGGAGACGCTTGACAATATTTATAGACCTTTATGTTTTGAGGGAATGATATTCCTCACATCTAGAAGAGAGAAGCAGAGATATTGCTAACCATTTTATGCTGCACAAAGCCATTTTTTATAACAAAGAATTATCTAAAATGTCGACAGTGCTGGTTGAGAAATTCTGAATAAAGTACTGTATACAATTTTCAGTAATTAGCTGCACTGCATTTTCTACACATATATGAAGATTATATTATTCTTTAATTTTTATTGTAATAGTACATGTTTGCAGTATGCATTGATTCCTTAATTATTTTTATGTCTGCTTCCCCTTTACTCTTACCATCCTTCCTCCATCTCCTGGTCCTGTTCCCATTTGTAAAATATCTCGCTGTTTGCTACTACCCATTATGCTAACTTCAGATTCTCCAAATTTTAGCAGTTACTTTAATTGTTTTGTATGAAAAACTTTCAAAATGCAGTTAAGTTTAAAGAATAGTACAATGAAGACTTGAATCTCCACACCCAGATTCAAAAATTGTCACTATTTTGTAATATTTTTGTTATCCCTACTTTTTCTCTCGCTGAACAATTTCAAGATAAATTATACATTGTTTCATTTCAAAGTGAATCTCTAATGGTAAAACACTCTCTTCTGTGACTACAACTATATTGCATGGAAGAAAATTAACCATAATCCCCCAGTATCATTAATTAAAGTCAATTTTCAAATTTTTCCAATTATTCCAGAAATATATTTTATGACTTTATTATTTCTGTTGAACAAGGATTCAATCAAAGTGCACAAGTTGCATTTTTGTTCTTTATAGCTTCTTATTCCAGAAGTGTACTTTTTATCATCCACTGATGATCCTGGACTGAACCATGTTTTCCTTAAGAAGTGGCAAAACAGTAACTCTGAAATGCTAATCATACTCTCTAGTCATAATCAGTGACACTGCTGAAAGAAGGGCTTTCCTTTGCTGTGTATGAGCCACAGCTCTACCGAAAATAAGAGTGACATTGAACTGCCAATGGTCGGAGTAAAGAACTGACATGATAGAAACTTCCAATGTTAGTAATAAATTTTAATCTCCCTGTCCTTCCTTCTTGCACTCTTCCCCTCTTTCTCATTATTCTGCGCTTACATATTTTTCTCTACATTACATAAAAATCAATTAGTCATTTTTAATATCAATAATATCAAATTTTGTCATTGTGAGCCCCCTCAAATGGCCCCCACATGCCTTCTCATATGCCTCTTGTGTGTATTTGACTGTTCATTTATTTGGGGGTACCAAACTAAATCAAAGAAAACCTATCTCCAGATCACCTTCCCTTCTCTTCTCCAGACTTGAACTCAGCCAGTTCTGCAGAGGATCTTGGTTCCTATTAATGGAAAAGTATTTGGACCCCAAGATGTGAGCACTATGAGGACTCCTTGCTACTGAAGGACCACAGTTGAATTTTCAGTTCTTATTAGACATACCTCCAAATTATAGAATGATCTATTTAGTTTTCACTCAAGAAAGCAAATAGCTCAAGATATATCCAAATAGAAAAAATATCTATATGCATTTTTCTTTGCATATAACACTTGGGCATCTGCTATGTGGTAGGCACTGTTTTTGGCACTGAGGATTTCAAGAATGATTGTTATACTAGAACTTACACTCTGTAGGAAAGAGACAGAAAGTAACAGAAAAGCAAATATTTAGGATTTCATCTGATGACAAATGATATGGAGGGAAACAAAAAGGATGAAAAAGCCTGAGTAAAGAGGGAAGGTTGCTAGCTAAAACTGAAAGGGGTCGAGATTTGTGTCCAGGCAGTGGTGGATGGAAGGAGAGTGCTTAGACAAGAGCAGCAGTCATAAGTCTCTGGGATAGAAGATGGTTTGCTGTGTCCTGACAGACAAGTCCAGTGTGACTGTGGCAGAATGACCAGAGGCGGTCAGACTGAGCGATGTATCTGCCATGTTCTGAGCAATACCCAAAAATAGAACCTCTGTAGCTTCTGCGGATATCAAGACTGCATAATCCAGAATTGGATTTACTGCTTTTGCTCAGGTAACAGAATTATATAACATTTTATCTGGAATGCCACTTTTCATAGGAAAGAAGTTTTTTCTTCTACTCACTTCTTAATATCTACAATTTACCAGCAAATATTGTTTCTTGCCACCTTAGACAAAATTTTTCTAGGCCCAGAAATTAAAAAGGTATAATATTCTGTAACCATCTTTTTTGAAATAAGGCAATGAATAAATAGTTAAGTGGAAAAAAATTTAACGATAAAACATAAAGAATGGAATTGTTTTGTTTTACACATGCACACATACGTATGCACACTGTGTTTTGTTCTAAACAGTTTATTGACACACACTAACTGAATGATCTTTATAATAAACCAATGTTGTAAGTAGTGCAATTAACCTATTTTTGGTTGAATAATTTGCCTAAGGTCACATAATTGGTAAATAGAGAGCAGGAATTTCACCCCACACAGTCTGCTCCCAAATCTGTGAACCAATAGAGCAGAATTCAATTAAGTGGTGCTATGTTGCAGGCGCCATAATAATGAAGACAGACAGAGGGAGATGAAATGAAACAGAGAAAGGGAGACAGAGGAAGTTTCTTCCAATATCCTATTTCTATGTATTTTCTAAATTGCAAGTAATTGTTTTTCTCATTCTTTTTCTCCTCCAATATCCAGTTCTGTATTTAACATGTACATGTATTACAAATGCTAAAAGCAGTAACTTACCAGTACATAAAACTCAAATGCAGGGTAATCTGGAAAAATACTCTGCAGCTCTTTACTGAAGGAATTTTCAACCATGGACTGTCTCACAGAGCCATGCTCTAGTTAGGTTTTACAAATGCTAATAACACTAGCTAGCAAAATGGGAACATTTTTCAGCGTGAAAAAAACCAAATATTGATTCTATATAGCACAGGAGTGTTCTAGAATGAACAAAAATTACTAAGAGATGTAGTTTAAACTTATCACCATAAAAGAGAACACTTTTTGAATCTAGATTTGCTACGCAAAGTTTTAGAAGAATAAAAACAAGTAAGTGAACTTGTATCAGTAAGTTTCAAATTGCTTTTCTATGATGAGATACTACCGCTTGGTAAACATGAGACTAGTCTTACAATAATTTCCATATTGCAATTAATGTATAAATTACATTAATAGGTATAAATTTTTAAGTGAGTTAATGAGACAAAATTTTCTCTCATTTAGTGATAAAAGTTTTTAAATGATGAATGTTAACGAACGCATGAGTGTTTGAAAACAAACCAGGAAGCATGAAAGATATGCAATAGATTATTTTTAGTGAGTCATGTATTGTGCTTGTCTAATCAAAAATAGCAGCAATTCTTACTGCTCATCAACTCCCTCCAATCACCCTGCCCAAACATGGCTCACAATTTGGCAACACAGTAGTTGTTCTCCAAGTTTAAATTGGAAAGAAGTTAAGGTGGAAAAAAACTTTAGTGTGAATTTTAAAAATGAATAAATGAAGGCTATGAATGCTTTTAAAAACATTAGCAGTATAAAACATTAAAATCAATATTAAACGCAATTGTAGAGTTAAAAAATAATTTTTCAGCCTATTTTACTGAGTTTCATCAAAACAATATTGCCCTACTTTTGGCTCCTGAGCTTATAAGCTAGTTCAGAATTTATGGAAAGTCTTTATATACTTGAGAATAGGAATCGTTGATGAGTGGTCATAGGTTGAGATGGAAAAGAAGAGGAAATGATTGGACATTTTGAGGTTTTTTAAATACTTTGAGATAACCAAGTATCTTGTGTCTAGTTTTCAAAAGAGCTGACAGATAGGGCTCTTCCTCTTGGGGTTTAAATTGTAGATAGTTCCAAGTTCAAATCCTTGTACTAACTGTGATCAGCAGTGTAACTTGGGTAGTCCTCTGAACCACTTTAACCTACCTATAAAAATTAAAAATAATGATAATAATAGTTTTCATGTCATATATTTTATATATTAAATGAAAAGCGTATGTAAAGTTCCCTGTACAATTCTTGTATTTTCAATTGTCAGTAAGTAGGAGCTACTGGTATTTATTATTGGATTCCTTTCTAATTCCCCAGTAAAAGTGTACCAAACATATGCAATATCCTGATTTGTATCTTTGATGATTAACTAAAAATGTAAGATGATGTTCCAAACACAATATGATAATTTTGCTATAATTTTAGTGAACAAAAGCAGTTTTTTAAATCTGCAGATATACCTTGCAAAATATTACAGTTTTTCCCTTGAATACTAAGATTAAATGATTTTACGTTTAACAAATTATTAAAGTCTTTTTTGTCAGTGTAGTTAGATTTTGGGTGATTTATTTTGGTTTTGCTTATTTGCACATTTAACTTGTTCTTCATTAAGTATACATTTCTTTTTTGGTAGCGAAGATAAAATTTATTCATGCAGTTCTTGTCTTCTTGTCTTAAAATATCATCTGTATTTTTTACTTGCATAACAGAATAAATATGGTACAAAGTTCTAAATTGTGAGAAATGTAACGCTAGATATTTATCATACTTTGTATTTGTTAAAGATAAAAAAACCCTATCAACTTCATTACCCACAGTCCGTGCAGGCCTTTGGTCTAAACAATTGTTGGAAGCTTGTTTATTATTTGACTGTAATCCAGATAAACCTGAAATACTGAAGCATAGAAATGTGACTATTATTTACACAAATCAGTTTAGCATGTTGGCAAATTTTCAGCAGTATCATCTGCGTGTGCATGCATGTGTACATCTGTGTGTATGCAGAACCGAGGGGCCTTTGAACTGAGCTACATTCCACAAATGTGTGCAATTGAGCCCCAGTAAAGAGTATGTATTATGTGGATTGACATGATTTGCATCATTTTTATGTTAAGTCAACTATATCTTTTCTGTAAAAACAAAAATTAGGGTAGGCGTATTAACTATTTAAAAATTACGGAGGTTTCCAAGCAATAAATACGTCCTCTCTCATAAATGTGAGAAAGGAAAACAGTTGCTAAAATTGTTCATATGTGTCTCATGATGTGAGCACTTCCTGTTGCTAAATACAGTCCCAATTTTTAAAGCCTCACTTTTAAAGAACAGATTGTGTTTTTTATGCACCAAAGGTCTTTACGACAGGGTGCAACATACACATGGTGCCCTTGCTTAGTGGATTGGCATCTTCTAATTCAGGAGCAATACTGCCTGGAGTGGCGTTGGGAGGACCTGATATCTGAGCGCCACAGTGATGACTCTGAGCAATTGTCCAAGATGATTTTAAACAAAATGGTTTTTGCTTTATGAACTAACTTTAAAACTTAACCTTCCATACAGAGATATAATCTCCGTGTAAATATGTGCATATGACAGCTTTCAGGACCTCAAGTTCTAGTCTGCCTTTGGCAAGCAGTCTTTTCAGAGAAGAAAGTGATGCAGATTTCCCCTTAAATGAGGTGATCCGGTAATAAAGGATTTGTCGATGTGTTAAACATGACATTTGGGGGAGAAAAACTTTGAATTTTCATAAGATATGAAACTGTTTTTAGAAATTTGATTCTCTTATTTTCATACCTGACAAGAATGTTCTTGATCATGTTAAGTAATAGCCATTTTGAATTCCTAGGAGTGTAATGCTGTATTTAGGAGTCATTTTATAATTGGGGTAAATGGAAGGGTAGATAAACGCATGTAGTACTCATTAACATATTCTCCTTTTGACTATTGTAAAGAAAGGTACATATACAATTTAGTGTAAATATAATATTTGGCTCAATTTGCATGTTTGCAGAAAGATTTCTTACACCAGAACTTCTAATTCAGGTAGAAGCATAACAATCTATATGATTTGGAGCAAATGTGTTGAAAAACATCAATTCTTCTTTGTAAAGATAATGAGCTCAGAGTAACTTGTCTCAAAGATCTTTTAAGCTTAAAAAGTCTACAGTGCAGGAACTCCATGTTCAGCTCAGTGGTAGAGCACTTGCCTAACATACGTAAGACCCTGAATTTTATCCCCAGCGCCATCAAACACACAAAAATTTTATTGCCTGTATGCTTCCTCCTTTTAAATACACTGACTTGGAAGTGCTATTTGAATGATAAACTTCACAGGTATACAATGAAAATAAATAATTTTTATTTATAATTTTAATCAGAAAATAGCCATTCAAAATAATTGTATCTGCATTTATCTATTTCACAAAATGAATGAGTAATGTTTCATCATTTAGAAATCATATATTCATATTGTAAGAGATGCACACAGAATATTTTTGTTGATATTATATACTTGAAACAATGATTTGTGATAAAGGTTTTTAAAATGAGCCCTCTTGGTACTCTATGGCAATGCAAATATCTCTATCATAGCATTTATCACATTTTATAAAAATTATTTACATAAATTTTCTCCCTTTCAATTCCAGGAACCATGTCTTCACTTGTTTTATGCCTTTGCATCTACAGTGACGCTGCCACATTATAACGCTTTCAGATATGATAAGTGAACAAATTGAAGAATACAAATGGGATAGAGCAGCATAATAGAAGCTAAATTGAGAGACAAGTCACAAGAAAGGAGTCATAAATTTTGTCAAATGTTAGACATATTACATGTGAACTAAGATAAGGATATTAAATTTAGTTCAGTAGAAATGAAGCCAGATTACAATGGATAAGGAATGAACAAGGGAGAACCAAGTGGAAATGATGAAGTCAGACCACTTGTTTCAGAAGTGTAGTTAGAAGAAATCTAAAGCAGTAGAATAGAAATAAATATACTATAGGTATTTGTTTAAAAGTTTAAATATATTGGTAGAGCATAATGTTCAGAGTTATTAATGAAAGATCCAGTGGAGACACTGGGAGAAAGAAGAACCAAAGTTATATGGTGGAATAACACATTAAAGGAAATAAAAGATGCACATAAGGACACAGATAAATGGAAAAGACTTCGGAAAAGACTAAATAGTAGCATTTTTTGACAATATGATTTGAAAGAAAAAAATGTATAAATTCATGTATGGGAAAGAAGGAAAAGTGAAGAGACTCACTCTCAAATATGAAAAATGAAAAATAGATCCATGACCTCTTCGTGTAAAGAGTGTTTACTGTCCATTGTCATTGGTAATGACTTGCACAAAGGTCTTTCCTTGCCTAATACCAGGGAGAAATATTCATATTAACATGTTGGAGATATTCCAAGCAAGTGATTATTATACACTCAATAAAAATCCCTTACAACATGGCTATATGCTCTTGAAATATTCCTCAGTGAACCTTATTCACTAATTACTCTTAGTTCTAACTACACAATTCTCAGGGTTTTCCTCCAATAGTGTTTTTCTTGTAACTATATGCAGTATAAGCATGACATTGGCTGGCAATAAAAGTAGTTGACTAACATTCTCTGAATTATTTTTATTTTATTTTTGATAATTATTTTTACTTAAATTATAATTAACTAATCAAAGAAAGTTCATGACTTACCTACTTTTAGAGTCATTCAACTTTTGTATTTCCATCACTTGATTTTTATAATTTTTCTCACTGTGTCCCCTAAGTTGCCTTATTTTTCCATGGTGATGCAACAATCTGTTATAAAAATAAGTCTGAAAAACATGCAGAGCTATGCTTTTCTTAAGAGATAACAAAATCATAAGAATAAAAGAAGTCCTGCAATATTAACTTATTAAATGATTTTTATCTTTGATCATATCTCTCTTTTCTTTCTCTAGCAAAAACACATGAACATAAAGTATTTCTTAAAGTTGAAAGAAATTATAGTCAAAATTCTCACCGCTGTCTTTTTGTACAATGAACACATTATGTAGTTAGATAAGTAGATAAAGACAACAAGACACTTACAGCACAGAACAACTCTTAAGAAGATTATCAAGTTTATTGGAAAAATTGATGGCTTGAGCTAGACTCAGAAAGAAAAACTAAGTGGAATTGGTGGGCTAAACTCAGATACTATTTTTCCATTAAGCAGTCTGACAACCATAGTGTCGTCCATCTGTGTCGTCATGATTCTCAGTGAGACGGTGCTCTGGAGATGAGAGCTTGTCACTGGGGATATTACTGCCTGCACTTTGATGTAATTAATTGGCCTTGTCCATGTTGTTTTTTATCACATCTCAGATTATAAGCCTCAAATAGAAGCAGCCAAATGTCTGAATGTACCAGTGCTTCAGCTGCTAAAGATGAAAATAAGCATCTGTTTTTTTGTAGTGAAAGGCTAATGTTTCTTTCCAGCAAAACTCACTTACTCATCCCTCTACTACTCCTTTTCCCAATTCAGATACATAAATGAGGTGGCAACTACCTTATCTAAACTCTCCCATTTCTACAGAATTTTAGGGAAAACAGGAAACTTTGTACATGTACATAAAATGCAGGAAATTTTGTTTTCTAACCCAGGAATATGAAAGAGAGAAAATGCAACTTCATATGGTTAAAAATAAGAAAAGAAGTAAGACTAAAAAGGTGGTGTATAGATTAGAGGAGTGAGTCAAGTGACATTCAAGGACTCTTGTCTTTTCTTGCTTCCTGAACCACTTGTAATTATCTTCCCAATCTATACTCTCCTTTTATGAATTCATGCATAATCTTCTAATATTCATCTCAAAAAGTTAATGAAAACATGAAGTTAGATACTATATGTAAAACTGATTAATATTTTTGGATGTTCATTAAATATAAAGTCTCTCTTTAATGAAGCACCTAAATATCTAAAAACAAGAGCTTTTGGCTTAACATTAGTAAACCACATACCAAGTGAGTGTCATGTTATAATGTGTTTCATAACAATTGTTGTTGGGAAAGTTGGGAAGCTTTGAACTTGATGACCTTTAAGTAGGAATTAAAATTTAAGGGCTTGCATTTGTCACTAATTTTATCAGAACCCTATGTTGTAATTAGGAAAAAAATGATTTGTGACATTGCCTTACTCCGTATTCCAGAGACATACTATATATTCATCAAGTGAAGACCAATCTTTAGTCTAAATAGGTTTAGGAGCCCCCAGGACACCTCCCGCCATTCCTCCACACACCCTAAGCATGCACACTTTCACACGGTAAGTGAGCCTTTTACTAAAGCTTTATATCAAACGTAAACTGGGGCTATGAGGAAAGAAATGAGATCCAGGGAGATGTTCTTTGAAGAAGTGGCTATCTGGTTCTCAATTGGGTCAGAATGAACTAATTCACAGGAAGAGCAGAGAAAGGGATTGAATAAGTGCTTTGGACAGGAAATTTGCTAACATACCAAGAAGTTCAAGTAAGTGTTTCTCTTGGTGTTTCTGCATCCTTCAGTGCACATTCCATCTCAACACTATTGCTTTGGTTTATTCTGATTTTCTACACCTAATAGACTAAGTTTTCTGAAGTACAACATATGTCTAATTCGTGTGTATGTTGTTATAGTTGCCTCTCATGTAGTAGGCCTCTAAGCTCTTGTTATAATTATTAGCTGTATGCTAATTGAAATGATATGCTTCAGACTAGTAATTATAAATCATCTGCTTCATTATAAGGGAAAAGAAGGCACCAGAGACAAAATATTCTGTCATGTAATTTGCTCTTTGCCATCTTATATTAGAGGCCTTGTCTGTGTCTCCTATTTCCCTCTGTAAACCACAATAGAAATACATACTAGTACTTTAAAAAACTATAAGAATAATTTAGTGGTGGTGTTATACTTTAAAACTTAGTGAATTAAGAAAATCATTGCAAAAAAATCAGAAAAAAAAAGAAAAAATCATTGCGGTAAAATAACACATATGGGTTGGTGTGTGTGTATGCTTTTAGTTTTTCATTTAAGAACAAAGTTCATTTATTTTAATTATGCAAAAAATCTTTTGTATAGAAGGTGACATATTGATGTCTATTCTTTCCTGATGAGAAACTGAAATAGAGTAAACATACAAGTTGCTTTCAAATCGAATTGTTATTAAAAAGCTTCTGAATTTCAGCCTGTAAGTTTAGTAAGAAGTCATTCTGACCATAACAGAACCTAAGGCATCAGCTGAGGCTTAAACTTAGGTATGTCTGATTTCAAACATGAGTGTCCCTTGCTTCTCCTTCTTCTTTAATTTAAAGTTATATAATGTTGAAAAACAGCAATAGCAAATTGTTGAAAATGTTTAAACTAAAGTAAAATATTTAGAGCATTAAACTTAGGATCTGAGGAAGTCTTCTATGAAAGTGAACTTGGTTCACTGTCTGACACATAGTTGACTTTTACTGGTTTAAATAAGTCAATCTAATTTTCATTTAACAAGGAAGTCAATTTCCTAATAAATTTCCTAGTTCAAAGCACATAAGTCTCTGCTAATATTTTATATGAACAAGCAAGTAGATCGTGTAAACATTTGCAATAATGCAACCTTTCACGTAAACTTTTACATCCAATGTTATGGTTTTCTCTCCTTTTTTGTTCTGTTTGTCTCTCAGGCTCACCCTGTCTCTGCATCTTTCTCTCTCTGTCCCTGTCTGTTTCTTTCTGTCTCTCTGAGTGTATGTATGTGTGTTTTAGTTTTTAAAAAATAGACACCCGTATTTTTGATATTTTAAACTTCTTTATTATGTGACCTCTAATTTTGTATCTTTTCAAACATTTGTCACATTTCTTGCATTTCAGTCTGTGGTAACTGTAATACACAAAATCACAGGTATAAGTCAGTAAGTGTCATTTAAAAAGACAAAAACAAAAAAAATAAGGTCCATGGTTCCTCAGTTTCTATTAGCACAGAATATAATAACATGTATTATATTTTTTGATGGAGGTGACCACATGGATCAGGCTATAAATTAGCATTTGAGTTCTTTATTCAGGACAATTGAGTCTACTTTGATAGCATGTTAATTTATTTGAGTGGATACGCATCAACAACATTCTAGGTTTGAGGAGGTGGGAAGTGTGCCAGAAGAGTGCAAAACAACTAAGTATTCATGCATTTGGTGAGAAAAATTAATGGAATGAAAATTTAATCAATATCCTGAGTTTTCAATTTTAAAGCAATTTGCAACGTCTTACCAAAATACTGTATGAAGGTGTTTTTCTTTCAATGTTTTCATCAAGTTCTTCAGTCAAGTTGTTAACAGTAACAATGAACCTCCTTTTAAGTCTGTGATAGTAAATCCCTGGAAAAAGGAATCTTCTCATGGTAACTAGGGTATAATTTTTCACCTGGTTATAGTAATGTCCATAGGTTGAAGTCATAATTTTGATAAAGTAACATAAAATTATTAACTTAGTTTGTGATAAGAAACATTTTTCTTCAGATGGAAGAAAATGAAATATAGTTCATTTGAAGGACTCTTAAAAGACAACTCTTTTGAGTTAGTATCTTGGATCATTTTTCCTGTCCTCTAATACCCTTAACACCTATAACACTCACACACGCACCACATGCACACACATAGAGCTACTACCACACTTACATTCCTTCTTAATAAAGAGAAACAAGGGTCTTTAATGTTCTTATTCCTTGAAATGTCATAAGCTGTTTTTACTCACATTATGTTTTCAGCTATGATGTCTTAAAGAAATTAACTCCTTCAGAGAATTGAAGGTTGACATTTTCTGTGTGTTTTAAAGTTGCTTCAACTATCTCAGAAAGTATATCATTTTCAATAGGTTCAACGATTTCTTAATTTTAAGGACTACTAACTCTGAGAACATATCTAAAAAAATGAGATTAAGCGAGGCAGATGCCTTATATCATAATTTAAGAATTTACAAAAAATTGTTTTATGCTTTGCCTTGTGCAGAAGGGGTGATGTTTTCTTCTTTTTTTTTCTTTTGCGGCAGCGGGGATTGAACTCACAACCTTGCGCTTGGCAGGCAGGCGCTTAGACCGCTGAGCTAGATCCCCAGCCCTGGTGTTTTTGAGACAGGGTCTCACTATGCCGTTCAGGCTGGCCTTGAGTTCACTTTGTAGCCCAGGCTGGTCTCGAACTCACAACAATCCGCCTGTCTCAGCCTCCCGAGTGCTGGGATTACAGGCGTGAGCCACCATGCCCAGCGGGGGTGATGTTTTCTTAAAATACAAAAAAGTCCTCTGAAAATGTCAGTAACACCATTGTATGACACAAAATTCAAAGACAAGTGTATTCATAATATGTGCTATAGTAGGTTTTCCCAGGCTACTCCTGCTAGAGAATACACAGTAATCCACATGTCACTAGCTCTGCCCACACTTGCCATCACAGGACTACAAATACTTAGCATCATGCTATGTCTTCGTGTATTTTACAGGTGCCTAGAGATGTCTTAGAAGTTATCCTAAACAAATCGTTTGAGCTACCCTTACTGTCTTCTGCTCTTTTGGTTTCTTTGATGTGCATCGCTCTGCAGCTCTATGGCCACATTGGGATTGGTTGTTTATCCTCTACTGCCTGATTTCAGTATGCCAGGTTCATCCTAGATTTCATGGAGACATGTGGGAGACTCTCTCTCTGAGTCATGCAATTATCAATAATTTATTTGCACTTTATCTCATTTTTATAACTATTCTCAAGATTAGATATTAAATTATAATTTATGAGAAAATGCGTTTGCCTTTGGGTAAATAAGTACAGATCTTAGTAGTTACTCTGTTTTTCTTCTAAGTGCTAGCTTAAGGTCCAAGTACTGAAAAGGCAAATTTTGGAAAATCATGAATATGACTTTCTATGTATTTCAATTTACTCTAACAAAGAATTAGGCATTATATAAATACAAGGTGGGGTGAGTTATCCACCTCTTCTGTAAGAAAGAAACTGCAACCTGAGAGACCTAGAATGTTCTTTTTGATGAAACTGATAGAATATCATCTTTAAGGTTAGCGTAAGTATAAATGGGATATTTCTAGAATAATATAAGTCAAAAACCTTTTAAACATTACTATTCTCTAGTATCATGGCCAATTTCAGACTGAACCAACCTGTTGCAGAGTGAAACCTTGTACTTGTGAAACCCTGTGGCTCTGATTTCACTTCTTTTGTTTACCAAAATACTTACTACTTTTCTCAGTAAAAATTAGTTAAAAGCTATAACATTTTTCTTCATTCTGCAGTGTACATCTATGATATGTATACTTTACACAAATCATTCTGTTCTGAAGCTTTCAAAAATACAGAGTGAATTTTAAATTAAATTTTAATGATTTCTATGATATCTCAATAATATCAATAATGCATGTAACATTTTGTTATATTGATATTTTCAAATTCAGATGAATGTTATGTGTATCAGATATCTAACTATGTTTTGTCTCTTTAGTAAAAACCAGTTTATTTTTCTTCAAAGTAAGTATTGTGATATTATGTTTCTCTGTTAATACTTGAAATAAATTCAATTATGAGCATCAATATACCAAATTACTTATTAAAAGTTTTGTTGTTACTATGAAACTTGACGAAAACACAGTTTCATATTTTGTTCAGATTTTTAAGGAACAAAACTAAAATGATTGTGTCATCTGTTGAATAATAGGAATTGAATGGTAGGTATATTAATAGGAAATTTTACAATAGGAAAATTAATTTGCACATATTTTGATCATATTGATAAAAATACACTTGGAAATGGTTAAACATATTTTTAAACTATCACTAAAAGGTTTCATTTATAATGAAGTAGAAAATGTATTGAATATCAAACTATATTATTTAGGGAAAGTATATGAAATTTGAAGGAAATTTATAATTTTAAAGTTAAATTTATAATTTTAAAGTTAGGGCCCAGGACAACCAATCCAAAACACATGACTTGTAACTGGACTCTGAATATCTCTCAAAGGGTTGATGCTTTTATGAAAAAAGAAATTCATTCAAATCTTGTGAAGTATAATACTTTGGCTCAACCTCAGTGAGACAAAATATGCACTTATACATTTTTCATGGGAACATTCACACAGTTTAGGCCATGACATTTTATTAAAACACCCTCCTGTTAGAGAAATCATTTATGGCCAGAAAGTTTGTAAGAACACTTTAGAGTAAGCAATTAATACATTCAAGACCACTAATACTTTTAAGTAAATAACACATTTAGTGAACTAAATGCCACTGAATTTGAGAAGCTTCAGTTATATTCTGACAGTATTTAACTCTGAGTAATGGCATAGACTGAGTATATAGTATTTTCACAAATTAGTTTAAATCATCAAGAGAGGAAATTACCTATTCACCTTAGCAAAGACTAATTTTAATGACAAATGGTGAAAATTGCTAAAATAATTCTCCTTTCCAGATCAATCAACAGCCTTTCTCAGGAGACATATGAGTAAGAAAATATTCTAAGAATTAAATCACTTTTTAAGATTGACCAATTTATAAGATTCCTCTCCACTCTAGTCAAGAGAAAAGACTGCATTCAGAAGTTCTCAACAAAATGAGTTGAAATTTATGTCTGCAGTAGGTCTTAAATATTCTTTCAAGATTGAGAACTTGGAAATTTGGAAAGTCTGTACCCTCAGTTTCAGATATATGATTTATAATATGCTCTATTACATGATATTATGCTTCCAAATTTGAAATCATGAAAATAAGTATCTAACTTAATATTATCCGTATTAACATTACCATTACAAATTAACATTATTTTATACACACCTCCCATCACATATAGTAAGGGAAATTAAGAAAATTATTCAAATGAGTGCCAAATACATTAGCAAATAGTGATTTTAGAAATGAGTGTGTCTGTGTGAATGGGTGTATAAATATTTCTCAGAACTTTAATCTTTTGATCTGTATTGTAATAACTATAGACAGAACCAATAAATTTCTTTCATTTTTTAAATGAATCGTATCTTTTTTGGGGGTGGGTACTGGGAATTGAACTCAGGACCATGTACTTGCCAGGCAGGTGCTGTGCCACTGAGCTATATCCCTGGCCTATAAATCATATCTTGAGATTCTGCTACCCCCAAATTGCTACCTCTAAGAAAGTGAAAATTAATAATTGTTAGAATACTCACTCAGTCCTATCACTGAAAGTTTGAAATAAAATCATATAATACTATACCAGGCTTACATTTCTAACCAGTCTTTAGATCTTGTGCTAAAATTACTGACATGCTTTTTAGTTCAAAAGATATTTCTATTTCAAATCCCAGGACTAAGAACTTCCATTCGATCTGCAGAATTACACGTCTTTGATTTGAGTGTCATCATTCTTACTCTGTGATACTATGCACCATACTCCAGGCTCCCCTTATCACCCATGAAAACAAGCACTAAGGATTCTTTCTTAAACATCTGGTCAGATAATTTCTTGGACACATTTTATTCCTGAGTCCAAGACAAAGATGGAAAAATTGAAATAAACCATTACACAGAAAAAGAGACTTAGAGAAGAACAGAGATGAGAACTGGGAAGACTTTCGCTGACATTTGGATTCCTCATTCCCATTTTCCCTGAGTCACAGACACATCCCTGTCAAAATTCCCACAGTTTTCAAGATATATCCCACTTTGGTAAGCACCATTTTTGATGATTTCAACACTCAAAACTAAATCTCCCATATAAATGATCAACTCCTATTAATTTTTAGTTCTTTTATAGATCTTGACATCACTCATTTCTCATTGCTGTTATTTTTGTTCTGACCCACCATTTTTAC
Organism: Cuniculus paca; assembly: GCA_004365215.1. Taxonomy (NCBI): domain Eukaryota; kingdom Metazoa; phylum Chordata; class Mammalia; order Rodentia; family Cuniculidae; genus Cuniculus; species Cuniculus paca. Next base: position 33,891 of record RJWT010002044.1, read on the forward strand.
TTCAATTATTGCTGCACCTCTCTACTTGGTACCCTAATTTTAGTGCTAGCCTCTTCAATTTATGCTGTAAAAGCTAACAAGGATATTAGATTAAACCAATTTCTAACCAAAAATTTTTTCCAAATCAATTCAGTTTGTTGTCTTGAAATGTCATGAAAACCATTCTAAATTTGGTTCCCAGTTACCCAAATCTCTCTTACCACCTACTCCATCATCACCTCCAGAGAGCATACTGTATATACCAGTTATCCACTGTTACTCAACAAAGCTCCAAAATAGAGTTAAATCTATAGTTTATCACTTTTCCTCCTCATCTGAGAGATGGCTGTACAGTTCTCACTTGGAGCTATGTCTAGCAAGCTCATCTTTATACTCATCTATAGCCTCTCTATCCAGCCAAGTCTAAAAGTGCCTGAGCTTTTACCTGAAGTCAAGGCTCAGAGTCATAAGAAGCAGAAGACTGTAGTTGTTACATTATTAAGGGGTATATTCATAGGTGACTCCCTATTATTTCTGCTACAAGCTATGGGTCAAAATATAGCACCTGCTAATAATGCTCAAGCATTAGAAGCTAGATAAATGGAATCTTGTCCTACCTATTGGTGGGTACAGGACAATATAATTTTTCAGGAGAGGTTGCAGCGATGTGCTATTTTGTTATATCTATCTTTGGAAAATATTCCAGTCACTTTCGTAGCTGTTAATATTTCCCTGACTTAATTACTTTCAATGTTTTTATACCTTTTAATGTTTTCCCCCTTCTGGGTTGCATTATTTGTTTAGAGTACTTCAATTTCTTCTTCTTCTTTGCCTCTATAGATAACTCCTGTACATCCTTCAAAGCTTAGCTCAGATGACAGTTTTCCCTAGATATCTACTTTAGGTTCTCCTAGGGATCAGTATTTCTTCTGTGTAATTCTATAGCATTCCCTCATTCCTCTATCACAGCACTTAACACACTGCACATGAACTATGACTCTTATATTAAAACAAATCAATACTTGATTTCTGTCTTCTCAATGATTAACAAAGTACATGACAGAAAACTCAGTCATTATTTGTGATATGAAAACATGTGAGTTACCAGTTTGAGTTTTTACTAGGAAACCTATGATTGCTTGGTCTATAGACTGAATGATAGATAACACAGATTTATAATACAGTTTCTCTGAGCTACTTTCATCATCAAAAAAATTATTTAAGTTATCTTATTGTTGAAAGCAGATAGGATGATAATTTCTAAATAGGAAACTACTTTTTCACTCATGTAAAAGTTAGTTACAATTTGAATTTATATTATCTAACTGAATTTACTCTAATACATAATGGTTTTTCAAGTTACAGTATCATAAATCACAAAAGACTCATAGTTTTCATTTTAGAGATGGTTCAAAACATAAAAACATATATTTAGATTTCTGACTAATTCAGTCATCATGATGAATAACTTAGACATTGGAAGTCACTGTTTCTTGGAATTTCAAATAAACTATACTTTGCAAGTTGAATGCTGTTGTTATTTTTCACGGCTTTATAATGTAATATTTCCAAAGTACATATAACTTACAGGTAGTAGCATTGATCAGTATTTCAATTTTCAAATGAGTAAGAACATTTCCTTTATGAACTTTTAATGAAATATCTTATTCTTTACTTTTATGATAATATATTTAAATATATTACATACATGTTCACTAAGTACCTGGCCTTATAATTAGCCATTTTAACCAGTCTCATGAGATGAACAATGAACAAAAATAAAAATTATTGGGAAGTATAATTTACATTTAGAAAGGAAAATATGTAATATTTGAAGCATTTACTTGACCTTACTTTATCCCCCTCAGAGCCTTACACTTGTTCAAAGTACTATTAATTCTTCAATCTAAATTTATAAAGTGCCAGTGAAACTTATGAAAGAGTTTTAGCATTTAGATAATTGTAAATTAAAATTTTTTTCTACTATGTAATGTTTTCATATTACTTTATCAATTACAGAGTAGATACTTCAGTACTTAAAATGAAAGTAGTTATTTAGAGTCGATTTCTCAAAATTTTTGTGGTCAGAACATTCATGTAGTCTTCAATATAGTCACAGATTAAGCATCACATTAAATAAGAGAGGGATTAAATTAATTCAGTTATTGTCAGCTTATGAAATTAAGGCTGCACGGTATTATCTTGGTCTTTTTCAGAAAGATTTTGGGGTGGAATAAAATGGAGTGTGGTGGTGCATGCTCGTAATCCTGGCACCCAAGCAGTCTGGTCGACTTAATGATTTAGTGAGATATGTATATATATGTATGGCCTGAGCATTTAGCTTAGTCTGAAGGATCTGGGTCCAATACTCAGTACTTCCAAAAAACAAAAACAAACCAAAGAAACAAACCAGAGACAGAGAGATTATCATTAATGATGGCACACAAGTTACATGAAAGCACTTATCTGAAGAGATATACATGCATGCAATTTTAAAACCTATTCATAAAATTAACATCTCATAGAGTTATGCAGAGAAATAAATGTAAGTGGACAGAAAAAAGTTAAGGAGCTATAAAAACCTAACCTTCCAAAAGTAGATTACTTTCTTATTACAGAGTATCTTCTCAATATAATAAAATGTAATCAAATGACTTAAATTTCATTGTAATGTCCAATATAAAATACATGATTACTTATATTTCATGTTGAATATGCGTGACCCAGAATTTTACTTCTCATTCATCTCTTCAGGTATCCAGAGACTTTTATTGAACATCTACTGCATGCTAAATCTTGTCTCTGGCCTTGATACGTTGGCATCAGCATCAAATTCTGAGCGTGTATTTCCATCGTCATCATGTGCCATTCCCGGTACTTTGTGTTCACCTAGTAAAGGCGGTAAAAATCTTTCATTTTTTTTATCCTTTTATGTGACAGTTCTAGTGAATATTTTTCAATCTATATTTTAGTTGATCTCACTTTATCTTTTATCACTCTTAATAATTCCCTCCTTGAAAATTTTCATTAGGATTCTAAGACAGTTTGATCACCCTTTTTTGTCAGATTTCTTCTGAGATGTCTGCCTCTCATTTTCCACTAAATACTACCAGTTATTTTTTAAGGTCCAGTCGTTCGGCAACTATATTTTCCCTTGTATGTGCTTTCTTCATATTTTACTGCCATATTTATTTTTATTCTCCCTAAAGTACTAAGGACATAACAAAGGCACTATCGTTTCTATGAGTTCTACTAAAGAACTAAGCCTAGTATCCCGTATGCACATCGTATAACTCAAATGCCAAATGAAAAACCACCTCTCACTACTCAAATGTTGCTCTGTATAGATAACTCAGCCAGAAACCTTAGTTCATTGAAACCGTATTCTCATTGGGAAGTCTGCTTTAAATTCTGTCTTGTTCTTTCCACATCCTGCCTTACATGGACCTTTAAAATGTATCACTTCATCACTTACCTTTTGTTTTCTTGGATCACATCATTCTGAGTATAGGTTGCCAGATCTAACTCACTATTATTTTTCTAAATAAATTGCCTCCACACCTTTACAAATGGTCTTCCATGGGTCTGGGATGCTTTAAACTCCTAAACGCCTAGTAATTTCTCTTCTAACCCCAAGACTCAGCACAGATGTTTCCTTCTGTGTGAATCCTCCCCCAAACCCCAAACTCACTAATCCCTGGATTTTCTCTGCTCCTGAAATCTCCCACAGAGCTCTATTATAGCACTTAGTGTATCCTCCGTAACCTTTTTCACTTGTCTATCTTCCTGGATAGACTGCGAATTTTGAAAGGGCAGTGATTTGTCATTCACTCTATATCTTCAGTGCTTAATGCCACGTAATTGACCTATTTACTCTTGATTAAAGACACATTTTTAAGACTTAATTACTTTTTGTGCCAGGAACTTTAAAGAGTCTTTTCAGGAAAAAAAAAATCTTTGTTTTAGAATATTAGGCAAGTTGGGATAAATACGGGTAGGTAAATAACTTTGTATGATCAGTGTATCACATACCTGTGTGTGGAATATGAAGAATAGAGACCCCTGTGGGATAATGGTTAACTAGGCAGCAATAAATTCTCTGTAATAAGGAGGCATATGACTAAAAAGATTATAGAATAAGAATGTCTTAAACCCTGGTTGCGGTTGTTTATCTTGCTATAGTTTATGCATACTATTTCTTATTCTAATATTACAAGTACTTAAAATCTATTTAAACTTATGTGAATTGTGGTTTGCGAGTGTGCAAGGAAAAGGGTAGTATTTAAAAAATTCAATGAGATAACATTTAACCAACCAGGTTGTTATGCTAATGAATACTCACATATTTAAATATTAAGGAGGAATGCTTTAGACTTCCCATAGGACATGATGCAGGGACAACAGTTAATATTATTTAACTCTCAAAAGGAAGAAGACCCCTGTTGAGTCATCTTTTTAAGGAAACTAAAAGTTCTGTCAGTTTTTACAGTGACTATATTGTTCTTTTGATATTTAAAAATATCTTTCCTTACAATATACATTAATTCTTCACTAGTCAATTTAAAGGCTTTGATTCTAATTATGAGTTATAGTGGCTGATTTCTTTCCAATGCAGCATATAATGCTTCCTCAATATCGTAAAAGGACAGGAGGCTCTAGGAAGAGAGAGGCAAAGCTAGGATTATATACAAAGAAAAGTAGTAATAAATCTATGTGCCAATGCTTTTTCTAGAGAGGCAGATACATTTGGATTGGGACAGATGGGAGAATGTGATTCACTACTTGTGTGGAGGCAAGGTACAGCTTGAAGACACTAAGTTTTACTATTTATTTCTCTTGCAGAAAAAACACAATTTACTTATATTTTTGTTAATATAAAGCTTATGAACCAATGCTTTGAAATAACACAAGTATACTCCTGTCAAATTTGGAATAGCTCCATAATAAACACCTGACATTTAACTGTGTAAAAATACGCTGTCTTCTCCTGTCAAATTAAAATAGCTCCATAACAAACACCTGACATTTAACTGTGTAAAAACACACTATCTGTTCCTGTTGGACAAATATACGTACATATCTATATCTATAGATACAGATATATAGATATATGGATACATTTCATTCATCGTTTACTCAATGTACTTCCTTTGTTTGACTTCTGAGGGATTTGTATTATCTCTTGGCATGACACTGAACTAGATTTTTTGTTGTTTTGAGATAGGTCTCACTATATAGTCTGAATTTGAGAAATACAGTATGTCGAATTTTAAATGTTTTATTTATTCACATACAAATTTTAAGTTTCACTAATAAGGATTTTAAAAACCTACAAATATGAGGATAATAGCCTAGCATTAATATATCACAGTTTAGTTTACTTTGAACAAATTTGAAAATCAAAATATTTATGTGAAGATCCAGAAACCCAAGTAGATAATCTTAGTATCTAGTTTTGAAATAGTAACTAAAATAGAACAAAGCTTATTTTTATTCTATTAACAATAAAAAAAGCTTTTGGAAAATGATCTTACTTCTACTATACTCCAATGTTGTTGGCAATGACCTCTTAGTCTAGCTCAGATAGAGCACAGAGGTTAAGAGCTATGGAATCACTGTTTTAGATTCTCCTTCTGACTCTGCCATCTCGTTATATACTTTGGAAAACTACTTCACTTTTTTAGGTTTGGGTTTTAAAATGAGAATATATAAATAACTTTATATGATTAGAAAACTAAGTGAGATGAAGTATGCAAAACACTTTTGTAGTGTTGGTACTTACCTGTGTTCAAGAAATGTTAATGTTGTGGTTACTCTTCTAAGTCCTAACTGCAGCTACATGGTCCTGGATTACTATTATCACTGCTTATATCAACATAACTACTTCAACCTCTTCTCACACTTTTTCTGACAAAGAACAATCCTTTGTCAGAAAAATACGGAGTCCTGTTGCATGTAAGGTTTTACTTCACTTTTCCTAGTACTAATTGTGGTTGATGTAATTAGAAATCTGTTATTGCTCTTCATTTTTATAAAAATATTAACCACATTAAATTTTCATAGATTGTTAAAAAAAAACTTACAAGAAATCTTGGTGGATTTGAGCTCAAATTCCCAATTTTCTTTGTTCTTTAACTAATTTCCTGCTGCTTCTTCGATTAAATACAGCACTTATCCATTTAGACTTTGTAAATTCTACATTAAGGTAGAATTTTGTTTCAGAGGAAGTCTCAGAGGTGGCCTTTTGATATTTGAATTTGATGTTATTTAAGATGTGTGATTGATCAATATGCATTTGGTACTGAAATAGAAATGCAAATGAAATATATAACTTAGGTTTCTAGTTAACATGAATATAGTTTCATGAAGTAGCACAATTTTTATAAAAGATAAGTGTGGTTTGTAAAGAACAAATAATTTCCCTGCCAACACCAAAATCTAGGTGCTGGAAAATATTATTTCCCTTTCCCTTCCAGCACACCCACCCCCAGCATCTGCCACACTTCTCACTGCCAGGTTTGGGGCATGATTAGGAACTGAGAAGTCACAACCTGCCTAGCTCTTTCCATACTAGAGAGGAAAATAATCAGACAATCAACAGCCACCTAAACCAGCGGTCACCATGCTGGCCAGTTCTAGCAACCCTGCCATAATAAATCCAGTGCCTTCTAATGCAAAACTCTTTTATTTTTTAAAGTTAAACTCATACATCACATGTTCCATCCACAGAAATATTTTTTTTAAAATCAGCATAATTCTCTAAAACATAAAAGAATGACAAAGAAAAGCCATGCATACTAAACACCATATATTTTAATATACAGTAATGCCTCAGTTCAGGAATGTTTCTGTTCAGTTCGCAAGCAGAATCCTTGGAGAAAATTTTCCTTTCTTGCACAAAGTCCACATCAGGTGATAAACATTACCAGGGTCGTCTTCCTCAGAATCCTAGAACGAATTAAGTTTGTGAACTGAGGTATCACTGAATTCAGACATGACCAGTCATAATTAGTTCATTAGTTTCTTTTACTTAACATAGAATTTCTATGAATGCGATAGATGTGGGTTATACTGGCAACTTGAGTCATTGGTAATGAGGCTTTCCTACATACTTCCAATAAAATCGAATCTGTCTTATTCGTATGTGTTAACTCTGTTCCTGAGAAATTTATTGTATGTAAAACAGTGTGAAGATATTTATAATTATGTACTTTTACACATGAAACCAAACTAAGTGCTATTTTCAGATAATTACAGATCATTTTTCACCCATGTCAATGTTTGAAGAGATTTTTGAAAGTTGTGCTGAAAGAAGGCAGAATTACTCCATACACTGCAGAATTTTCCCTTCATCATGATGGCAATAATCAACCCCATAAAACTGCAAACATCCCCACATATTTTATAAAGAGCTCAGACCATGGAGAATCACTCCACTAACACCCACAGCCTTAGAATATTCTAATTTTGTGGATTAATAGCATCTGCGTTGGAGAAGAAAGTGGCCATTATTATAGGAAAATTATACCTTATTTCTTTATCCCTTGAAAATATTAACTCAAGCATGAAGGTCTTCTTTTTAAAATACTTTTATATTTAAAGAAAAATTGTAAAAGTATGGAAAGTTACTCCCACCCAATTTCCCTATTATTAAAATCTAATCCTAGTACAATACATCTGTCACAATTAATAAACCAAAACTAATGCATGATTAACAACTAAATTCTAGATCTTAATCATATTTCATTGGCTGTTCGTTAATGTCATTTTCTGTTTCAGAATCTTCCTGAATGTCGTATTGCATTCAGTTGTCCTATCTTTTTAGTTTCCCCTAGCTCTGACACTTTTTCAAAATTTCCTTCTTTTTGATGACTCCGACAGTTCTAAAGAATACCAGTAAAGTTATTGGAAGAATATCTCTCGATTTGTATTTTCTAGATATTATTCTCCTGACTACCATAGAATTATGAGTTTTGAGAAGGAAGACCATAGAGATAAACTCCACTGCTATCACCTCATGTGAAAGTGTGTACTAGCACTGTCAGTGTTAACCTTAGTCATATGATGGGGAAAGGGCTTATCAGACTTCTTCACCATAGTTATCCTTTCCCCCCACTTTCCATGCTGCGCTCTTTGGGAGAAAATCACTGTGTACAATTCCTGCGTAAGAAGCAAGGAGTTGGTCCAGGCATATAGCTCAGCAGTACAACGCCTGCCTGGCAAGCATGAGGTCATGAGTTCCATCCCTGGTACCAAGAAAAAAAAAAAAAGAAAGAAAGAAAGAATAAAAGAAAAGGAGTAAGGAGTTGCTGTGTGTTCCACTTCTGGGAGTTCTAATATCTGCATAAATTATTTTGAATTCTGCAAATCTTTGGAGGATTTGTATATTTTTCATATTTATTTATATAATCATTAATTTATATTGATATAGACTCCTGAATATTTGTTTTATTCTTGGAATCATAATCCAGTAGTACTTTATCTTCTTGCTCAAATTGTTCCCACATTGGCTGTTTGTCATTCTGCTACTCAGCTATCCTGTCTTTTTGATACCCTGTCAAGTCATTATACATACGTGTAATTGTTATCGTTCCTATTTTTCACACTTCTCTAACACTAGAAGACACTCCAAACTTCTCTTGTATTATTTCTCAATAATAATTGTCATTCCTAGAATAAACTATAAACTATTTCTTCATGAAGCCATGCAGCTCCTTTTTATTGTAGAGCAGTATTAAATCCCATAACTGGATTTTGGGTATAAGCAAAGCCCAGACTATGCCTAGCAAAATTAAACAATCAAGGAAGATGTACTGATAGCAATTGTAATAGAAGAGTTCAGCTCCCCTTAAAACAAAAAAGCATTGCCTATGCTTAATCCTAGCACTGTGGTAAATTGAGGCAGAAGAATTGCAATTCAAGACCATGGTGTGCAATTTAGAGGTTTAGCAAAACCCTGTTTCAAAATAATAAATTAAAAAAGGCTATGGGAGTGTCCTCCTGGGTTCAACCCACAGTACTGCTAAATATATGGATAAATGAACACACACACACACACACACACACACACATACACACACACATACACACACACACACACACAGAGGGCCTGAAAGGTTTTAAAAACTGAAGTGATACTAGGATACTAGGACACCTGTGTTTGTTAATTAGCCATACACAAAGGAAAAGTAAACTTTCTCTGATCTGACAGGAAGTCTTTTTATAGCTTGATACAAATTGCTCCAGAAAGTTAGGGTCTTCTTACCTCCCACAGAGCCGGGGAGAGAGAGGGGTCTGTCTTCCTTGATAGTTGCATTTCAAAGGGATGGTTCACAGATTCTTAAGAAAGATATTCCTGGGCTGTGAAACTAGCTCCAGGCTATCAGAAAGATTTACATCAAAAAGGA
>RJWT010002045.1:0-43264 GCA_004365215.1 Cuniculus paca
ATCCATGGAAATCTGTATCTGTGGCTACACAATATCTTTAAGTATAATGGTATAATATTTATACATAATCTATGCACATCCTCCTGCATATTTTAAGTCATCTCTAGATAACTTATACACCTAATGCAATTTAAGCAGTAGAGAAAACTTGTTACTTGGTAATGCTTTAGGAAGAAAGACAAGAAAACAAGGTCTACATAACATGCTCAATACAAATGCATTTTTCAAACATTTCCCATCCATAGTTGCTAACTCTCAAATGCAAGTCTCATGGGAATGGAAAGCCAACTGCATTTGAAAAACGTCATTAAAGCTGTCAACTACATTGGTGACATCATCAAGTCAACTTTGTCCTCTTGTTGCAACAGTCTCTGTGGATAATGTAATGATTTCATTACTACTAAAAGATAGTCTTCACTATACAACAATGTCTGTGAGAGTCTAGCTGTAGCAAATAGGTAGTTTCCTGTGTCACTGCATTGTAAATGATGAAGAGTGTGTATCAGGATAAGGATGGATAGAAGATGGACTTCACCCATTCTTCTTTCCTGTAACGTTTGTTATTCTCATCTCATATCCTTACGTTTGTTGAATCCTTTTTAAGCCATTTAACCATGAGCGAGTTGGCTGAGTTAAAATTATTGCCAACAATCCTTGAAAGCACTCTACCGTGCCCATGCACCTGGCAGGCTGCCTTGCTCCAAAGGTGAACAGAGGAGCATGGATCGTTCAGTATAACTTGAGCTTAGGGACCCCTGTGGACTGTGGTAGGCGATGGTTGGACACCTGACGCTACGAGGACATTGGCGGCTGCACATATATGATGCTCAGTACCGCTCAATATTCGTGTTAATTTTCTGATGAGATATACGTAAATAGGAGCACTAAGAATTTTTCCGGAGCTGTTTCATACATACACTGAAGTCAATCCTGCTGATTGCTTCTGGGGATACAAATCTGATCTCATCTATGATATAAGGTAGAAAGTATAATTTCTAAGTAAAAGTGCTTGGAACCAACACTGACTTAATGAATATTGGCTGTGCCTTTATTCCCTCTATTCAAAATATTTTTACTTGACAAACTTCATGTGGTTCTTTCATAAGATTTGTAAAAAAATCCTACTTCCTTTTATAGAAGAGGAAAACCATGCTCCAAAATGCTATGTGGGTGTTTGGGTTACAGAACTCACCGGCAGCAGGAAGGAATTTGATCCAAAGAAATCGTTTTCCTGAAACCAGCTTCTACGATGTGCTGCCTCACAAGGTCCAGATCATATAAATATTTATATAGAAAGGGAGGACTCAATGACGTGAGCATTTAGAACACAGCTTGGCACATGGTTAGCGCTCCATGATAAATAGGAAACAATTTGGCATAAAATTATTTTTGGAAATCAAAGAGTAGCTTTAAATTATGGAACTAGAAGGACAGAAACAATGAGACCAAATTATGTGCTATCTGTACTAATTTCTATTATCTCTTTTACATCTGGCAGTAGAATTAGATATGGGGAAAGATAATATATAACTGTTTCTAAAAATCAGTGACAGATACAAATTTTGATCTGTTATAGGAATTTTTGTGCTTGAGTTACTTTATTACACAAGTGGCAGATTTTTTCTTAAGGCAATTCATTGAAAAATTTAGAGTCGTGCACATCACATCTAACGATACCAAAAGGAATCTGGTATGATTAGTAGTGATATAATGAATATCACATGAATTAGTAATAGTTGGCCATTTCTTGAAGTTTTAACGGCTCCATCTGTCTCTTAGTTCATTTAACATAATTAATGTGCTCTTGTTTTTCTTATGATAGGGATTCATGCATCCTACCTTATCATGGCTATGTGTGCTTATGAACATAAGAATGACTGTTTGAATTAAGAGGTGATACAGATGTTGCATCATACTCTTTAAGTGTTTTTCAAAAAGACAGCCTAATACTTGCCTGGTGTATTCTTACTTATGAGAGAAGGGAATAAGTGCAGAGCATGCAGCAAGTACATGATTATCACCACTGCAGTAAATAAAACAAGTCAAGCAACACTTTTCATGTTTCTTTTCTGTTCATTTCCTCAAAGCATTTTGTAGATTAACATAGATTTCCAGAATGCAATGATTATTTTGGTGTCTATGATCTTATTTTTCATACTTTGCTCTACTTATTTGCATTTCCCTAAAGCATGATATTCCCTTGAAAATTACCTCTATGAATATAGCTGTGAATAAAAGGGAGTATTCTAAAAAGACACTTCTAAACTATGTTTTAGTAGAAAAAAATGCTACAGAAATTTTAAAAAATAATTACAGAAGTAGAAGCTTAACATTTTTTAATTGACACTGGCACAGCTAGAGAGGATATTAAATATAAATTAAGAAAAGTTTTTAGAAGAAGAGAAAATTCTAAGTTCATAAATGCACTGTGCAGGGCTTAATGCAGCTATCAAAGCAGGTCTAGAGCAGAAAGTTCTGACCTGGCATGATTTAATCTCAAGCTGGACCAGCATATTATTTCGGGCCCTATCTAGCAAGAGAATTTCAGAACTGTGTGACTGCTCACGTTAGTAAGAACATGAAAGGTTTAGAAGTTTTTTCTCAAGATTTAAATCAATATCTTAACTACAAACATAATCACCACCTACATATGTACAATTATTATGAGAGAAATAAAGTTAACTAAAATATAAAAGACTGCATAATTTAAAAATTAATGAATCTTACGTGTAGTGGAAGAAGTTAATAAGAAAGCAATTAAAAGTATAGACAGATAATCAAATCCATTTCAAATGTTACAAAAACTAGTTGCAGAAGAGTAATATTGATTAGTAACTGATAAATATACCAAAAAGTACATGTTCAATGAATGTTAATTATACATTACAGTATTCTTCAATTTATTCATGGGCATATTAGGTATTTGTTAATGGCTAATTTATACAAGACTGTGGAAGCGTAATTGGGTAGTTGGGTTTTTTCTTTGTTGTAACAAACTCAGACTCTCTCCTGGTTATGTCATTTTTCAAAGGAGCAATTGTTTTAATCACTGTCACATTTGAAGGTACATTAATATGAAAATAATGCTATTATTGTTTTCATGTATTTTATTCTCTGCAAGTAATTATTAAAGGGGGAATTTTTCTCACTTCCTTTTTGAGGTAATGTAGTTTACTGAGTTTGAGAATAATCGCAACCATTTGGTGAGTGAGCATTATCTCAGATAGCTGAAGCAGTCAGTGCAGGATAATGCAAATGTTTGACTTATCTATGTCAAACACTTCTTTGTCACACAATGTACAAGTCGAGAGTAGAGAAATATGTGCATGAATAGCAAAATGTACTTGAAAGGATTCTAAGAGAATAGATTTCAAGACATCAGTGATTAATCAACAAAAATTTGGTATGCTTTGAATTAACAAGAGAAAGGAAAAGTAAAGTAATATGCTGGGTTATATCTATTTTTATGCTGCAGACTGTGGAAAATCCTACCTAGGAAAAAGTGTTCAAGTATTGGATATGATCTGAAGTTCCACCTACAATCTGCACTATGTCATTTGGAAATCTTGTTCCCAACTCTTTCATCCTTCCTTTTAAAGGATTTCAACATGTACACTTTTCACCGTAGTACTTGGTACAATTAAGTTACAAAGGGAAGATAACCCTGCCCTTCATTCACTTGGCCAATGCCATTTAAAGAGTTGTAAAACAGAAAGAAATGGCAGTATGCCTGTTCCAATCCATGTCTGTCGAACCCTCTGCTGGAGGGCAGCATATGGACACCCAGTACTGCAGCCTCACAAGATCATACAGTTGTAACACTGCAGTGTGGTTGCATGATGCTTGAACACGGAGTGTGTAGAAGAAAACAGAATGCTATGCTGGCGGGAACACAGTCCAGGGCTGACTCCTCCGCTTGTGTCTGTCACACACTGTCATTATAAGGGAAAGCCTCCAGGTAAAACTTTACATGTGCGTCTCTGAGCTAGCTGCCAAATAAAACAGTCTTATCAGTAATAATATATGTAGCAGCATAATTTTTAAGACCTAAATCTTAGAAGAGGCCTATATGACCATCAACAGATGACTGGAAAAAGAAAATCTGGTGTTTACACACAGTCGAAACCTGCTCTGGCATCAAGAAAGACAAATTTGAGTCATGTGTAGGAAAAGAAATGCACCTTGAGACCAGAATGTTAAATGAAATAAATAAGATACACAAGCTTAGTGATCACAAGTTGCTCTTATATGCGAAACCCAAATTACAAATACAGAGCAAAACAAAATGTAGAAAGTATGAAGTAGGAAGGCAGATCTTTCTCAAAAGGGAAGAGGATAGAAAGATGGAGTGGAGCAAGAAGGTGGTGAAAAAAGCAATTAAGATGGGTTATATAATATGTATCAACTTGTAGGAAAATAAACATTATGAATTCAAATATGCTCTCAAAAATAATTAAAATATGCTTAACCTGAAAACAATCTGATCATTGTCTTAAAATATGCTTCTCTAATTTCAGAATGTTACAGGTGTATCTAATTAATAACCTGAGAATTAAACAAAAATAATATTTCAACCAACTAACACATGTGCTGTGAGTATAATCACTTAGTGTCACTAAGAATGCAGGTATATTTTCGTGTTTAGTTATTACACTCGAGTTTGCTGTGTTACTTTACAATATAATATAATAAGTTTAAAAAATGTTAAAACAGAAATAGATTGAATAACTGGCATAAGAAGCACAAAACTGTATTACACTGTTTTTTGCTCATGATGTTTTTATAATTACATGTGTAACATTTCTAATGTTTTTAAAATGTTGCCATTTACTTTATTTTACTGTCTTTCACATTACCTCAGAAGAAAAACACTGTCTCAGAAAATTTGTGGATGGAGAAAGTGTTCATCAAAAAACAGAGAGCTTAGTACTTTTTTTGTCACTACAAATCAGAAAACACTATGCTTAATTTATATGTATATTGGGCTATTTCTAAAAGATACTGTATGAAAAACGTTTGCCAAGTTCAATGCATACAAAGGAATATTTCATAAAGACAAATTAGTGAGAATGAGAAAAATTTTATCATTTCAACATTTTTAAACAATGTTAGACTTTACTATAGAAGCTATTTATGACAGCAAATCAAATTGCAAAATGATCAAAACTGTTTAATGGTGATGAGTTTAATATACATATTCTGGCAAATATTTTTCTTTTCATGATTAAAAAAGCACATTTCCTAAAATAAATTTGATTCACCAGTCTATCGACCGACAAATTGGCAAAACAGAAAAATCTGTTGACAGAGTTTTTTAGAGTAAAGTTATTGACTTCAGATGTTAAGCTTTGGTGACAGTTGAAAATAATGATGCTAAAGATGCTCAAAATGTCATTTTTGTTAGAGGCATTGATAATAAATACACACTATGGCAATAACTTTTTTGAAGACACAAATCTTTATTTGCATGAAGCAATGACAATTACATTAAAGTAATTTTCTTCAATCTTTGTCAACATATCTGTCATAGTTACTACTGACAACTCGATCATGGTATAAGATAGCTAAGAAAATTATACTACTAATTTCTTTTAGTTCATTGAAAAGAATGATTTGTGCTCATATTGTTTGAACAATATTTCATACCTATATCTTGTAATCTGAGCAACTACTTTGAAGATAACCATATCGATATAGTAACCATTGTTGATTTCCTATTATCTTGATATGAAATTCTGTATCATTGCTACCATTGTTTTTTATTTTTAAAATAAAAAAGGCATTTTTGAAATTAATGAAGAGGGTGAAATTGCTACAATGACTAATGTTGGATGAAATATCACTACATCATATATCAAGAAAATTTTATGCATAATAACTTTAAAAACAAACATTGCCATAGGAATTGTCAACAAAACTGTGACTATCATATGGCTCAAAGAACTAAATCATCATCAATTCTAAAGTTCCATTAAAGAATGGATATTGATCATAAGGAATCATATAGCTTTTCTAAAGTAACATGGCAAAGTCAAGGTAAAACATTGCAAATATTTTATGATTTATGAAATCAAATCAAGTTATTTATGGTATCAAAGTGAAAACGTAGGCCAGAAATGGAAGATGACAAATGACTCATAAATTCAACACTTGTGAATTGACTGCTTATTTAAATGAGTTAAGTGTGTGTCTTTAAGGTGAAAATCAGATTGTCTATGGTGTTTGAAACTGTAACAGCAATAATCTTCAAAATGAAATTGAAGTCATTGAAAGCTCCAGTAATGGCAAATGATGTTATGCATTTTTATATGTTGACTAAATATAGTCCTGCAAACTGTGAAACATATATAGCCTTACTTTCTATTTTGATGCAGGAATTTGAGACAAAAATTTCAAGACTTCCAAAACATCTTCAGTTTTTTTATATTGATGACTTTAATTTTAGTCAACATAAACATATCCCCAGCAAATATTCAAATGGAGCATGTAGAGTTGCAATCACACATTCAACTCAAAGAAAAATTCAATCAGTTTGCTTTATTAAGCTTTTATAAGATCTATCTTCTCAGAGAAAAATATTCCTTACTTCAGAATCTTGCTTTCTCAGTGCCATCACTTTCTGTTACACAAAACACTTATTTACAGCTGTCTTCAAGGATGCAGCTCATGAACAGTAAAATTCAATCAAAGATTTCTGATGGGCATTTTCAGGACTGATTAAGATTTGAAATTATTTCCATTGAACTAGACATTGATGCTTTAGTTTTGCAAAAACCAGGTCAAAAAAACTACTACCTTTACATTTGTTTTATCTTCTTTTTCTCAATGGTATGATAATAAAAAAGTTAAAAAGGAAACTTTGTTATTTATATGCTTTAATGATTTTTTTTTCATGTGACCCAAGACTATGCCTCTTCCATCAGTGCAGCCAGGACTTTGGATATGCACATGTTAACAGAGGTTGTGAAAATCTTTGTGTGCTAACCCCAGTCTCTCTTTAGCCTTGAACTTTCTACAAGGGAAAAATCACAACACAGTGGGTTTTCCTCGAGGGATTCCAGAATAATAATGTATTATGGCACTTTGTACAGAACTACTTAATTTTTTATTGCATTATTCTAGTTATATATATTTGTTAAAGTAAATAAGTAAGATATACAAGGATACATATAAAATGTCTATTCAGAGCCTTTGCTCACTTTTAAATCAGGTTGTCTTTTATTATTGAATTGTGAGAACTTTCACATATTCTGAATACAAAGACCTTAGATACATACGATTTTCAAATATTTTCCCCTTGTTTTTTAAAAATATTTTGAAAACGATGTCTGATTTTTAAGCATTGTTTAGTATTTTAAAAATTTTACTTTATGTATATTTTTCTTTGCTGCTTAAAATTCTGAAGTAATATCTGAGAATATTTTGCCAAATCCAAGATCAAGAAGATTTGCCTTAACATTTTTATAATATTTTATAGCATTTTCATTACACCTACATCTTGGATCTATTTTAATGGCCCTTTGTATACTGTGTTCAGGAAGGAACCTCTTTCTTCCTTTCCTGAGGATCCAACTGTCTCAACACCATTTGTGGAAAATATTGTCCTTTCTCTCTTGAATAGTCTTGGCATGCTTGATGAAAACACATCAAATCCACACTATTACACGCAAACTGTTCATTCAGTAAACAACAGAAAGAAATAAAACATTCCTTTATTGCATTTTAGAAGCCACACAATCACCTTTAGAATGCTCCTTTTCAATGTGGATTCAAATTACCATCTGACATAATTGGCATAATTTTCTCTCAGTCTGAAAAACTTCTGGTTTTCCTTTTAAATTTGACTTGGTTATGACAAGTGTTTGTGTTTATTCTTTACTTACTTATTTTAACTTTAGTGTTTGCTTTTATTTTAATGATAACTTTTATGTACATAGAATTTTGAATTCTTTGTTGACAGTTTCATTTTTGAAGACTGCATGTACTTTTGCTGAAAAGTCAAATATAAGTATTACTGTTTTCTGTTTGTTTGCTAGTTTTTTGGAAGTAGTGTGACCGGTTATTTTCAATTTTTTCTCCTTATCTTTTCCCTTTCAGCATTTTCAGTATGATATGTCTGATTTTGAATCATTGTGTTGGTCTTACTTGAAATTCACTAATTCCATTTTTTTTGGAGGTTAATGTTTGGTTTATTTGCTTGAAAAAATAAGGTAGTTATCTGGCTTTATTGATTTATATTTTTTCTACTCTTCTATCTTTCTAATACTTCTATTACATGTTTGTTGATGTATATAGCATAATCTCCCATTTCTCTGAGACACTTTTTTATTTTTTCTTCTCTGTTTTTCAGCCTCTGTAATTTCTGTCTCTATGTTGGTTCGTTTTTTGTGCCAGTTCAAATCTACTGTTTCTCTAGTTTTTATTATATGAAATGCATTACCTATACAATGTCATAAGTTTCACTACTCTTTTTTTTAATAATTTGTGTCTTGTTCACATTATTGATTAGATATGCAAGTACCATACCATTTTTTACTTCTTTAAGTTTTATGAGCATGTTGCTAGTAGTTTTTTCCAATAAACCTGTAATCCTTTTTTATGGGCTGCTGTGTGCGTGCATGTGTGTGTGTGTGTGTGTGTGTGTGTCTTCTATGCTTTTTTCTCTGGTGTATGGGTCATACTTTTCTGTTTGTTTATGTGTTTGCATGTTTATAGCTCCTTTTAAAAAATAGACATTTTAGACTATGTGTTGTCCTAACCTGAGTCTTAGCCCTCCCTCCACGTTGAGCTGCAGATTGTTTGCTTGTTTATCTGGCTAGTGATTGAGAGCGGATTATATTATTGAAGTCACTTCTCACTATCATGCCTCACTCCAACACCTGTGTTCATTCTCAGATGTACTCGAGAAGAAATGACAACGATTTTGATAGGGCTCTTTCTCTGCTTGCAATGAGCTACTAAGCTACACTAGCTGATTCCTCTATTGCTTTCAACAATTTCTTTGGATGTAAATTACTTTAAGACTAATGGTATCAAATTCTGACAACTTTTTAAATAAAAGTTAAGATCATCATTCTAATTTTGTTCTCATTCTAAGATAGTTCCTCCCAAGTGTTTTTCAAGTATCTTCTAAAAGTTAGCTGGACTATATTAGTGTCTGTGTCTTAGATATTTTCTCAGATTTATTTATCAGAACTTCCACTGTTCTTCCAAGTAAATTTAAGCTTGAACGTCTACTGCCATGGTGACAAATTAAGTCAATTCCTTTAACAAGATCTTAGGGATTATGGAGTCTGCCTTATGACCTATTTCTACTCTATCTTCAGTCAAAATTCAATATACTTAAAGTTTCGGGCTAAGACAGAGTCTGCTTAAAAGACATTTCCTCTCTAGAAGCTTAGTGCTGTTTGAACTGGACCATAGCCTGGAGTTGTTTTTGGTCCCCACACCCCTTGTATTGCAATACTTTCTTAGGGCACAGGGCTGAGTAGAGCTCTAGAATCTCAGCACATCATCTCCAAAGGAGAAACCCCAGGAAACACTTCCAAATTCATTCTGCAAGGCTATGTTTTCCTGACACCAAAACTGATAAGGTCCCACATAGAAAGAAAATGGCAGACCAACATCTTTGATAAGTGCAAAAATCCTCAACACAATACTAGCAAATCAAACCTACAGCACACTAAAAAGACTATTTACTGTATCAAGTGGAATTTATCCACAAGACACAAAGACAGTGCAAAATACACTAATCAATACACATAATAAATCACAACTTCAAAATAAAAGGCACAAATTGCGTGACCATCTCAGTAGCTGTAGATAAGCACTCAGCAAAACTTAGCATGCATTTATGTTAAAAAATTCTGAACAAAGTATATTTGGAAAGAATGTATATTAATATAATAAAGTGTATATATTACCAAAATAAAGCTAATGTCACATCAAACAGGAAAATCTGCAAATGTTCTTTCTATAACCTGGAACAAGACAAGACTTCATACTTTTATAACTAATTCATTATTATACTGAAAGTCTTAGTGAGAGCAATTAGGAAAAACATAAATGTAATACAAAGGTGAAGGGAATAATTCAAATTGTGTCAGTTTGTATATTACATGAAGATAACATCAAACTGGTATAAAACTAACACATAACCAATGGAAAAGAACAGAGATCTCAAATTAACCTGCCTATCTTTAATTAACTTATTCCTGATAAAAGCATCAAAATACACATTAGAGAAAGGATACTCTTTTCAATAAATGACAAAAAGGAATGAAATTTGACCTATATCTTTTACTACATAAAAAAATAAATTCTCTCTCTCTCTCTCTCTCTATATATATATATATATATATATATCCCCAATCCTAAGTCCTGAAACTATATGTCTACTAGAACCAAATGAGAAAAATACTTGAAGACATCAAAATAGGCAATTGCCTCTTGAATAAGATCCTAAAAACACAAATAGCCAAAACAAATATTGACACATGGGATTATCTCAAACCAAGAAAATTCCATAGTGGAAAGAAAACAATCAACATAGTGGGAGGAAAAAAGTTAACAGTAGAGGAGCATATATTTTTCCAAATTATTTATTTGAGAAAGATTACTCTCCAAATTATATCAGAAAGTCAAAATACTCAACAATAAATAATCTAATTAGAAATGGACAAATGATCCAAATAAAAATTTCTATAAAAAGGAAATGCAAATGACTAACAGATGAAAAATGTTCAATATCACAAATGATCAGGAAAGTGCAAATCAAAACCACAATGAGATATCACCTTGCCCAGTCAGAATGGCTAGATAATGAAAACCAAAAACTTACAAACACTGGTGAGGATGTGGAGAACAGGGAATTCCTATACACTGCTAGTAGGAATGGAAATCAACATAGTTTTCATCGAGAGCAGAGTAGTAGTACCTCAAAATCTAAACATAGATCTGTCATGATATCCAGGTATACCGCTTTGGGTATACATACAAAGGGAATGAAACCTGCGTAGCAAAAGGAATACCTGTACTTTCACATTTATTGCAGCACCATTTCCAGTAGGTAAAATATATGGCCAACACTGATGCCCATCATCAAATCCATGGATAAAATAAAGTACAAGCTGGGCTATCCTTGAGACAAGCTAGTACATTTGACACCATGTCCATGAAACAGGCTTCTGTCTCCAAGACTCTTCCAATCAAGGGTACATTCTAAGCAGAGAACAATGGGAATGTCTGGAAGGTGTTATCTGAAGGATGCTGGGCACTGGGCAACTGTGGTATCTGTAGGAGCTGCCTTGCTGTCCATGCTATGCCAAGTTTTCCTTGAAATGCTGGTCATGCAAAGAGCAAAGAGAGCTAATGAAGTCACTGCTGTGTAGTTCAATCTATAAATACTCCTGCTACAGCACTGTCAAGGTGGCACTAAGTGATTCAGCTAACCAGCTGCCACTAAGCACACTGTGGGTGATATGGCTGATTGGCACATTTGTCAGGTGGGGCTCTTGACCTACACATCTTCCATCGGGTCTTGGCTGGATGGTACTGCTGATCCTGTGCACTTGCAAAGGGACTGTGGCTCATGTTGACTGTTTGCACATCCCAGGGGTTTTGGCCTGGAGCAATTGTTGACTTCTTAAGTATCCCCTGTGAGATTTTGTCTGGAAGAGCTCTTGGACCAGCTTGTGCTTCTTGTGGACTGTCCCCTGCTAATAAGTTGCAATTATCTCTGTGCTTCCCTGTTAATGCCTTGTAGTCTCACTAACCCTTCATTCTCACAAAAGTCATGTTAAGGTACTGTCTTTGGGCTCTTTAAAGCTTCATCCGCTGACAGACAATGCAGGGCTTGGGAAGGGAAAAGTTAGATAGCGACTCCCAAGAATTGGTCATGCTGGGACTGGGAGAAACCAATCAACAAGCCAACTAGACAGCCATTTTGGTAAGTCATGCAGATCATGTGGGGCACAGGAAGAGAAAAGTCAGCACCTCCTGTGAGCCTACTGGTGGGCAGGCTGAGAATCACCAAACCTCCTCACACCAAAAACCACCAGCTGGTTTGGAGGTCAGCCTGAGTTGATAGCAATGGAGGTACAAAAAGCAACTTAAAACTAGTGTTTGGTTGAATTTACAGGTCTGTGGCCAGCAGTCTGGGCATCTATAGGGAGGATAACAGTATGTAATGTGGCAAATATGGGGGATTTTTTTCTGTCTTGTTTTTGAAGTCTAATATTGTTCTCACTGTTTTGTTTTGTTCTTATTAATTTTGGGGGGCTTTACTTAATATTCTGTTTTGATTGATCTTATCCTGTTTTGTTTTGGTCTGATTTTGCTATATCTGATGAAATGAACAGCTACTGTGAGGATAACAAAAGATATATTATGGTAGCCATAGTTGTTTTCCTATTATCCTGCTTTGATGTTCTGCACCAATTTCACCTCTGTGTTTTGATTGGATTTATTGTTTTGTTTTGTTGGGCTTTATTACCGTTAAAATTTTAAAAAATTAAAAAATAAAAACTTCATGCAATGCCCCACCACACCTGAACTCTGGGCAAGATAGTACTGTAAATACAATGGAATAATATTTAACCATTAAAATAGAATCAAATATGTTCATTTGCAACAAATTTGATATAACTGTGCAACAGTAAGCAAAATAAATAATCCACAAGAAGATAATTTTGCTTGTTCTCTTTCATGAATAGAAGCTAAAATAAGTTGATCTCACAGTAGAAGAAAGTTAGACCTTAGGAGGAGTAATGGGAGGGGAGATAGAGAGATTGGATAGTGGTTACCAACACAGAAATAAGAGGGTAAATTCTAGTATTGTACAGGAGAGTAGTGAAGACAGTTCACAACAACCTGCTACATATTTTACAAAGAACTAGAAGAGCTGGAAGGCTACAGATATTAAAAAATTAATTAGATGGTATTGCTAATTACCTTAATTTGATCAGTACATCAATACATACATTGAAGTATCACTCTGTACCATATATATATATAATTGTCACATATTACAAATATTAAAAAATTAAAATATTAAAAAATTACAAATATTAAAAAAACAATTAGATGGTATTGCTAATTACCTTGATTTGATAGTACATCAATACATACTTTGAAGTATCACTGTGTACCATATAAATATGTATATAGTTGTTACATATTAATTCAAGGGAAATAAAGAAGATGACAGAGTAGATCATCTGCTCCATAAGTACAAATTGGAGGCATGAAGGTTGCTGCTACCTGTCCCCCACACTTCCTGGGATTTTGCCCGAGCAACCTGGAGCTGAAAACAAGCACAGGCTCCTACCTTCTGTTCCTGTCAGAGAGAGGCCCTGGAAGTGGCTCCATGGTGGGAAGGAGCCTGGTGAGGTTGAATGCAGGAGCCCAGAGGGGAGTCAGTGTCTACTGGCCTGGAAAGAAAGAGGGCGAAGTCTTGATCCACAAACTACAGAATCTCAGCTTCATACTAATTTTCAACACTTTCTTAAATAAATGTTTCTTCATTCATTATCTCCCCTTAGGAAAAGGAGGCTTTGAATGCTCTGTTATATGTTTTTCATCATTCTCTCTGGGGAGCCAGTCAGTAGAGCGCCTCAAATTTTTATATTGGAAGAATAAATTGAGATTTAAAATTAGAGTCCTATTTTAACTGGTTAATCTATGCTTCTAAGTCATAACTCAACAGGATTGTTTTGTTTCCATTTTTTTTGCTCCTTGCATTATTTTTTACTTTTATTGTATTAGATTTAAAGTATAATAACCTAAAGTTTGTTCTCAAGATATTAATATGTTGCCTGTTTATAAAGTACTCTTCAACATTGACTTGCTGTTAAATGCCAGGTGATTTTAACTACCTCAAATACATTTTAGAGGAATGTGTAAACAATAAAGTGAAATTCACAGAAATCATAGAAACAAAGTGTTAACTCATAGTTATGCTGAAAGTCACATGATATATACATATGCATGGCCTATTGTGCAAATACTATCCGATAATGTACATGAGACACTCAAAAAATGGCACATCTGCTTAACTAAGCATTTTACAAATGATAGGGATTAAGTACAAAGATCATAGTAAGCACATGTCTAATTACTCTTGAGTAGCAGAAACTGCAACATTGATGACGTATCATAAGACCACGAAACTGTGTCTACATATAGTACTTCTGATATATAGTCAGATTTTTAAGAATGACTAAGATTTATTGCAAAATATAAGATGAATAAAAAGAAAATTAAAATAACTCCACAGCCAATTTACACGCCACTTTAGAATCACATTATTTTTATTTTACATCTTTCCAAAAGACAGATGGTTATTAGCTAAGCTTTAGAATGAAACTTGTATACTATCCAAGCAACAAGCAAAATGTCCAAGACTTCACTGGCATAATTTAACAACTGCAATTATTGGGCAAGGCAGTCTGTGAAATTAATGTTCTCTACATGCACAGCTTCTAAACATGTACTGTGGGGGTTGGAGAGAGTTGTGTTAATTTTAAACACACAGTCATAACTAATACACTCTGTCTCAAGTTACTAACATAATGCATGGTGCTGAGAAGGTATAATGACTTTAACAATTAAGTAGGCTTTTAATTTCATGAAGAATTATGTTTGCGAGATAAGAGACAGACTAGTTTCTTGCATCAAAACATAACAATCATACAAACTTTGCTTTACTCTTAATTGTTAAAATCTGTGATAGTTACACTGATGTTGATTTTAGAAAAAAAAATCACAAACTGAAATTGGAAGAAAATTTGCAAATAGTAGTCATAAAATTTTTAAGTAACCATTTTTGCAGAATAGCATTGCATGATTGTACTGGGAAACTAACAAAAATTGGCATTTATAAGGTTATACCTCTCAATGAACTTTGAAATACTTTTCACACAGTTTCCTGAGTTCTGACTATATTTCCCATGCAGCCTGTTATGAAAACTGTTCTAGTTGAAAAAGATAATATCTGTATTTCAATTTTAATAGATCACCTTAATATTGTAGGACTCAGTATCCAAGTAAGAATCCTGTTTGTTATAACTAATGAGTGACTCCTGGAAGCTGATGCAGACTAATACCATTATTCAAATTTATATGATCAGCATATCCTATCTAGACTCAATTGCAATGATAGATAGATTAATAAGATTTCCTGTATTTGTACTCTTTTTCATAATTTTTAAAGCCAAATAGCAATGTCTTGCACTACATTCTGAAGATTTGAAAGGAATACTGTATAATTCTCTAGGCTCATTTTGAAATGACAATATCATTCTTATCTCCTTCCAGACATGGTCAGCATCCTGAAAGTGAAAAACAGACTATAACTACAAAGTCAAATTAGACTTACTGGCAAAAAAAATTAGTTAAAAAAAGTGATAGAGGAAAAACAACTAAAATGCAAAACCAGAAATCTGGAGCCAGGCATTTAGCTCAGTGGCACAGTGCCTGCCTGGCAAGTGGGAGGTCCTGAGTTCAATGCTTGATACAAAAAAAAAAAATAGAAGTGTGTTATTTACCATAAATAGTTTAAAGTTTATACTAAATACAAGTTTAAAGCAATGCTTACTACATGGTTATGTGAGTGTTATCTCCTACTTTAAAATGAACATTATCTCTTCCTTTATTCTGACCTGTCATCAAGCTACCTGGAGCAGATGTAAAGATGAAATAAGGTGATTCATGTATGTGTTTAGCAAGTTGCCTGGCATGTATAATGTTACATTCTTTGATCATTATGCATATATTATTGGAGTATGCAGTGGAGGAGAATCTTAAGGGATTAGATTCCTACACTGATCCCAGTGGACATTTCTAGTCAATAAAAAGAAGAAAATGTAGGTAGTAAATTTAAGGGCCACATTAAAAGGAAATTAAGAACCACATAATAGTAACAGAGGAAATGAAGGGAATATAAGAACCAGGCAGAATGATATGAAGAGATCTTTGAGCCCTGGGCTTGAATGGAACCCATCAAGACCTCAGCAGTGTAGCGTTATTAAAAGGAAATAGGAACCTGCTCATTAGCTAACACACTGTTTCCAAGATTAGTAGTAAAACTTCTGTATGCATGACCTATGTTAACTCATTTATGTATTGTTTTTCACAATAAGGCATTAAAACTGAGCTAAATTCCCGATTTAGCTATCCATCTAGTTTTGAGACAGAATCTGGTTGAGTCAGTAAGTTTCCCAGGCTGGGTTGAACTTGGAATCCTCCAACCTCAGACTCCCAGAGTGCTGATATTGCAGACATGCGCACCACACCCAGGTTCTTTTCTATGACTTACGGGACTGCTGATATCTATGAGTAGACCAGAAGTGCACATTACTCATAAGCGTGGGTGGATGTTCTGATAGAACCAACAGTGATGTTCATTTATGCCAAACAATATTTGTCACACAGGAGTTGCTGACATGCTGTTTTTTGAGAAATAAATCTAAATGCAGTGATTTGTGACTGTTTCTTATGAAGCATGAAGATAATTAAGCTTTAGCAATGTATACATATTCTAAAATGTAACCTATTTAGAAAGCAGTTGTCTTGATTACTTTCTTGTTGTTGAGACACAGTATCTCACATCCACAAAGAGACAGGTTTATTTTGGCTCACAGTTTATAGTGATTTCAGTCCATAGTCAGATGGCTCCAAGGGAGGGTGGCATGGCAGAAGAGCATGGCCTAGGAGAAACAGCTTATGGCATGGCAGGCAGGAGGCAGAGAGAGGGATCAAGGGTGGAGGAGAGAGATGGATTCTTCCAGGCCACACCCCCAGTGACCTACCTTCAATCAGGCTTCACCTCCCAACATCACATTTAGCTCTAAAACTGAAACATTCCAGCAGTTACTCTCGTTTACACTTAGTAGAAATATATGAAATTCATTTTGAGAATCACTTTAATTTTTTCACTTAATAAGTTGATCTCCATGACTCTATTCACAAAATAGCAAAAGTTGCAGACAGATATTTATGAATGAACATTACAATATTGGGCAAAGGATGGATCATATTGACGTTTTTCATTTTGTTATTTCTAAATGTATGACTTATTTTAACTTATTTCTTGGTTTTACACATTTGATACATAGCAAATTGACTGATATTATATACTTTTGACATATTTTCAAAGGACGATGCAAAACCCAACTACATAGTTAAGGATTAGATATGACTTAAAATAAAAGAAACATTAAAAATTGAGCATAGGACTTAATGTTCTTTGAAGAAAGACAGGAAATACATAGTCATGAATAATGTGGAGCTAAGTTCTAGGCTAATCTCAAGGACCTGAGCTGATTGAGTGATAAGTCTTCAAGTCATTTCTATACCATTGTAAAAATGTTTACTCACTGATATCCTTGGAAGGTAAAACAGGAGAGATTTAAAAATATCTTTCCTCTGCAAAGATGTTGCCCATTCCTAGAGACATTCCAGGAAAAGAAAATACTCCTCTATTTGCGAAAGGGTTTTGTTTAAATTAAGGATAATAATGGAATGTCTTTCTCATGGAAAATTTAGAATGTAAGCATTTCCACTTGCTCTAAGTCCAGTATCATGAAACAGAACAGTATGCACACCACCTAGCTAGGTGACTATGCACTGTCCAGGGTGCAGCCTCAGAATCTAAATCCACCTGTACCTCTTTGCTTTCTTATCCACAAAATTTATGGGAGTGTAGCAATTCAGCTTACGAGCTGTACTTCTGTGCAGGAACTGCTGGACTGCTTGATTTAAATAGAGAAGGAAAAAAATGGGGTAAAGAATAGATAGTAGCTGCTTTCAAAAACACAAATTCCAAGAATTGCTAGGAATTTTTAGCCTTTTTCGCAGGTATATGACCAGTAAAATTCTCAGAAGTTCTCTTATGGTAAAAAAGAAGCTGATATGATAGAAATGATTAGCCATTGTCCTATCACAGGCATTATGCTTAAAAGGTAATTGGGAGTCAGTTGGTAAGAAGAAAATGCAGAATGAAATAAAGCTCTCTCGTGAATGCATTTATAATACTTATTCACACAGTAACAAGTATCAAGATACCTGGATAAGGTAAGTCAGTGTTTGGCCAAAAGAGATAATCATTGAAGGATCTTGAGTCAGATCTTTAAAATCCACAGTAAGTCCCCGACTTAGAAGCATTAGAGTTGTGAACAAATCACAGAAGTAGCTCAGGTGTCTGCTGGGCATTCTCACAGTTGTGCTGCTGTGTGCACAATGCACAGTGCAATAGCGCACAGTAACACAGGGCTCAATCAGAGCCCAGGACATCCAGAAGCAAGAGGAAAAGCAGTGGTGATGTGGAGGGAACTGACAGGAAGAGCACAGCAAAAACCATGGAAACAAAAGTGAAAACAACTGAGAGGCTGAACTGAGGTGAAAAGATGGTAGATGTCGCTCCGCCACCTCCCAGCTGGCCTCTCCTCCAGTTAAAACTGTCTTCTTCTGAGATCACACCATGCTACCCCTACATGCCAGTTGTATTGTACTGTACCATAATTTTAAGGTAACTGTAAAAGTAAAAATAGTTTATTTACAGTATTTGTGTGTGTGTGGCTTTCTTATGTTTAATGGTGTATATTTATGTCAAAGTTCCAAAGTTCATTTTGAGAGATTTACAAACAAATCCAACTTATGAACGCTTTTTACAAACATTCTCCCATTTACAAACATTCTCCCAGAATGGAACTAGTTCGTAAGCCTGGGAATTAGGGTACTATATTTAAACTTCTCCAGACTTTCAGAGAAATTTTGAAGTCAAAAGTGAGCATAAATGCCGACAAATAGGTTTATGATAAATAAAAGAATTTGAACTTTCAGCCAGTTTGTCT
Source organism: Cuniculus paca (assembly GCA_004365215.1). Classification (NCBI taxonomy): domain Eukaryota; kingdom Metazoa; phylum Chordata; class Mammalia; order Rodentia; family Cuniculidae; genus Cuniculus; species Cuniculus paca. The sequence continues at coordinate 18,852 of RJWT010002045.1, forward strand.
TCAGGGAAATACTCAGTTGACAATTAGGACACCAGTTATACTTGCTTGGGGTGTAAGACAGCAAATGTATTAGAAACCTGAAGGCATTAGGGCATCACATCAGAACTCCATCACTACTTTTGAGTCAGCTGACTGACATTAAATACGATCAAAGTGTGAAACAGATGTGGCTATGACAAGAAATAAGTCAGGATTTTGTGGAAGGCCTCTTTCCCTTGAGGTTATGATAATTGTAAATCTGCGATCCAAGAGAGAGAAAGAGTTGGGTGGCATGCAGGGAAAGAGGTAGATTTAGTTCACTGGAGGATACATTTAATACACTAAGCAACCTCTCAGTCCATTTTGAAGAGGAAGTAAAATAAGTACTAAAACTGTCAAGCACCAGATTCAGACCTTTGGTGGTAGTGATTTGTTTCATTTTCTGTAATTAAACTTGTTTACTCATTTTCTGGAGTGATGCAGCAGGTATAAAGGCAGTTTAGGAAAATGTAATTGTATGGAATAAATTCAGAAGAATGTAATCTTGTTATTAATTGTCATTCATTTGTTTTATTTGCATATCGTCATGGTCTTATCTATTTTCCAATTAGTTTCCCTTGTTTGTAGATATCAAGCGATTTGAACAAAAAAAAATCACAGAGTATTTTATTACAGGTTTCGTAAAAGTGTCTGATCTAGCAGATAATTACACATTCCAAGACACTTTTATAGGCTTTTATTTCATAGCCCATGAAGCTCAATATTTCGTGAATTTTATAGTCCATGAAATAAAGAGCTGGTATGGCAATAAGTTAAGCCATTTAGGTTTCAAAAATGAATGTTAATTCAAAGATGCAGTATGCCAGAGGCCAACTGTCTAATGAGTTTGAGGGTAACTTTATCTTTATATATTTAGAGTGGTCCATCATTTAAGCAAATTTTTCCTCAAGAAATCTGAGAGCCAATCAGTCAGGCAGAGTGAGGAATGGATTTCTGTGATGTCAACCGTCAGGTGGATAGGCACATCTCTATAACCTGCAGCATTCACCTGAGAGCTGTGTAACCTGTAGTGAGGCTGAAGAAACGTGTGGACTACTCTCAAATACAGACACGTTCAGGACGTAGCAAAAGTAACAGCAAGGAAAGCGTATACATTAAGTCTATAAAATCAAGTAGCTCCACTTTGACTGCGGGTGTTATCTTGAATGGAGTTAATGTCTCTTAGGCCCCGTGTGGAATAAATGATTTCCGTGGAATATGCACATTTATGTGAACGTTGAAGCAAGTACTTCACTTTTGACCAGCGCTTCAGGAAGTGACTCAATGTGTGTGTGTGTGTCCCATGGGACACTAATTTTGTTGGCAGTTAATAGGAATTCTGTGGAAGGTAATTCTGCGATTTAAAAAAGACTCAGTATGTTAAACCAATGTAAACATTTCTTGAAACAGAATTTCTAGGAAATCTATACATGCAGTATCTGGGGAAGGCCCAAATACAAAGGCAGGTATTGTACTAGTTTCCAATGACATTTTACCTCGTGACTCCTCTTTCACAGTGTTTCCCTCAAGATTAGATTTCCATAGATGGCATAAAAACTTCATTATTAACTGGTGGCTTCTTAACTCTGTAATATCATTCACTTTCTTTTTTAATTTAATGTAAATAAATTCACTTGATAATGCATGACAATACAAATACTGCTGATGTTTATGGGGTAGCATGTGATGTTTTCATGCATGTATATATTGTGTAATGTTTAAATCAATTCAAATACAGCTGCCTTCTCGAACATTTATCATTCCTTTATGGTGAAAACATTTAAAATCTTTTCTTCTAGCTTTTTGAAATTCGCAGTACATTATTGTCATCTACAGTCCCTTCCTGTGTGACAGAAAATTGTAACTTGTTCCTAATTACGACTTAGTACATATTGATCAAACTTTCACTTGCTTGCCCCTCACCCCTTGGTAACCACTGGTTAAGTCTCAAGTTCTGTGAGGTCAACTTTATATTCCATATATAAAAATGCACTCATTTTCTGAGAGCTCTGACAGGATCTTTAACAAATACAAGTAATTCTGTCTTAGCCCAGAATAACTTAGGTTGGAAAGAGTAATACTGAAAGGTAGTAAGGAATACTCTTTTACTTATACATCTAATCTTTTGCATCTACAGAGCCAGACTGTCAATGGGTGGGTAGTGATTAATATTGTTAAGTTACACTTAGATAAGTGTGAGAAATTCTGTGTTTAAATGCATAGTAGACTGAGTCTAGATAGGGATTATACACTGCAAATATTCAAAAACTAGAAAAAATATTTTCATCTCAAAAACTACACAATGTATGCATGGATTGAACCATTACATGGTAGTTCATAAGTATGTACAATTGTAATGGTTTTGTACATCTATTATACATAAATAAAACAAATAATTAATACCTTATTTTGAGCATATTGTACACATAGAAATGCACTGGGTACTCAGAAAATAAATAGATAAAAAGAATTACATCATGATATCAGTTTCTCTGAGATTCACTCTAGGTCTTCTCCAAAATGCCTGACCTTTCCAACGCTAACTACTAGAATCACGCTAAGGCCAACAGCAGAAGGCAGCTAAACCCAGTACCCTTCAGAGGTGACCTCCATAATTTCCCTGGTTTGCATCTGAAGCAGTAAGATCACAAAGGTCACAGACCAAGGAAATAGCCAAGCCTACATCAGGGCTAGTGTTCGGTCCAAGTCTTCTGTCTTCCATTTCCAGTGAATAACTTTAGCCCTGCAGGCAATTAAATAAAAATCAATAACTTAGGATTCACAAATTGTTCTTCCATGTGATAATTGTGTTATTGTATACATATTGCCTAACTCTTTTTGGGTTCAATTTATGCATGTATATAACTATGATAATTATGCCTCACTATATGCCTATTTCATGATACAGTAGATTTTAAAGTGTTTTAATATCAAGATATCTTTTCAAACAAATGAAATGCTACTAAGATACACAATTACTAAGAGATGGACAGCAATTTCTTCTGGATGACTCTGACAGCAGGTGGCAATGAAAAGTAGGTAAAGTCCTGAAGCCTGTTTCAGTCACATTTCCTGCCTTCCTCCTACCCGAACTATTACTGGCTGTTGTCATTACTCTGTGGATGAAGACAGCTTAGAAGGATTCTCTGAAAATACTTTGCCATTTTAATACTGCAATATATTGAAAACTGCTTAAAATAATGAAATAGTAAATCTATTAGTGGTATATAGCTAATTCGTGAGGCAATTCTGCTCTCCAAACATTTTCTGGAATGCAGCACCTTCCAAGCTTTATTTTGATAATATCTAATGCCGATGGCAGAGGCCAAAAGCATTCATTTTTAAAATTACATTCCTAAAATACATGACTTTAATCATGCATGAGAATCATTTTCAGAATTCTAAATTGCCCTAAATACAACTCCATTTTTATATTTGCATATTTACTGAGATTTTGCAATAAGATTAAGTATGTTAACAGTTTTAATTCCCAAAAGGACAGAGATTTATTCATGCAGGATCTAACTTGATTTTCTTTGGGTTATTTAGTACAGACATTAAGAAGGTTCCTAGAAAGAATTTCTATTATATTGTCAATGCAGATTTAATATAACCTTAGGTGTGTGTCTATATTCTGTTTAGCCACTACACCCGAAAACATTTCGATAAACATTAAAATCCTACTGAAAAATAAGATCAGTAGATGATAAATCTGTATCATTTAGGAGAGTAGTGGGGTTTGTCATTGATTTTATCAGTACTAATAGCAGATAAGTTAGCAATGCTTTTAGTAAGTTTTTAAATAAATAAATTACATTATTGTCTATAAGGCTTCCTTGGAACTCTTCTGCCCACACTTATCTGTCTTTGGTAAAGATATAAGCATAAATCATATTTACTGCAAGTCATTCAGAGTGTGGACTGCTGTGAGAATGGCAAGCACTAATGTTCAAGATGAGTCCCTCTCCTTCCTACACACTGACCTTCCCTACTGGAACGCTCTTCCTTTCATCTTGAAAGGCTTTTAGTGATGCAGAAGCCAGTGTAAGGCTTAGGCTTACATCTATAAAAACCAAAGAGACAGAAGTAGAGGTTCAATGCCAGTGCAAATATTGGCACAAATATCCTCAGATGATTTTGTAGAAATTTGGTAAAAAGGTAGAAAAACTGCAGAAGTCTTATCTGTGTATATGGAATTTTCACTCTCTCCTCTCCCCGTGGCATTCTGAAGAGCCCACAATCTCAGACATCTGGCTCCTGAGCTTCTGCTGAGGGAGGCTGAGAACAATAGACCATGGATCTAAGTTGATAAAAATGTTCCCACAAGGACAGAAAGAGAGCTTGTTTCAAGAATATGACTCATCCCTACTTCAGAGCCCACCTCTGCACTTCTGAGTTGTACAAAGGAAAGTGAACATTTTAGCGTGTGATAGAAACACTCACCCAGATACCACTGTGGGCTCAAAAAGAAAAATAGACAGTAAAGTATCAGGAGCCCAATTTTCAGAAAAATACAAAACAACAACAACAGCAACAGAAACAACAAAAAACACACATAGGTATGGGTAAAAAGTGAGGGAGGAAACATAATAAATCAAATACTACTATAAACCTAATTTTTCTTTGATATTTGAGGTAGGAGACTATGTCATGACAGGCTGGCTGGAAAACAGGATATAAGTCGTCAATCATGAAGATTTGTGACCTTATCCAACATGCATATGACCTGTCAATCACAGCAGAGAGGTTGGACAGAGCAACTTTCAACAGAGAGGACAAGAGAGGACACAAGAGGCTGTGACCTTTGACTTCTCCATCACTGTGATTTTGCTGGTCTATTGCCCTCCTGATTCTGCAATAGCATGTCCTGAAAGCAAAATGTTTCTCTTCTTCTTATCTTCTTCAGTCTTTCCTTCCTTTACTTTAAATAAATGTCTGTGTTTAACTGTTCATCAGTTGTCCTGGCCAATTCTTTAGGTGACACAGAAAGAGCCTGGAATTACAGAACACTACAGCATCCAGCAACAATATGACAAACACACATTTCCAGGTTAAAACATTGGTTTGTAAAGATTTCAAAAGGTTTTAACATAGAAAGTCTTCCTTCAATCCACTGTATTTTAAACAAGTTGTGTGGTAAGAAGCCCAGTGTATTACAGATTTTACTTTAAACTCAGTCCTAGCATAACAGCCATTTATTAGTGTACCTGGTTATGTGTGTCTCACATAATTTTTGAATTATATCCTATAAAGTTAATTTTAAAACTATACCAATTTTAATTTTGAAATTACATATTCACAAGTCTTCATTCATATGTAAGGTTTTTTTTTTACAGGTATATCATCAGGCAGTTACAGGTACTCAATCTCTGTGGGTGGAGCTCAAGAAACATCATATAATTTATGCAGCATGTGTATACTGAGGGTGGAATTTAGGCAATGTCAATCTAGATAATTATTTATAAAAATACATAAGCAAAAGAAGTACATTCTAAGTGGACATGAATAATTTGTTTCAATTATATCAATATCACTCATATGTAACAAATTCTGGCACATAGATTTAAAAGAAGTATAATTTTTTCATATTTTTAAAAGCAAGAAGTTTATCATGAGCCTTATATTAAACATTCTGGTATTGTGGTATTTATTCTTTTTTCCACTTTGGTTAACTATCTTAAATTCAGGTAATTTTTTGATTATCCTTCCATGCATAATAGAGGGTGCCAAATACATTATCTCTTGCTTTTCTATTGTAAATTGTTACTTTAGTACAAAAGTAGTTGGCTGTACATCTTAGTACCTTTCCCCAAGGGATGGAGGAAGCAATCTTTGGGTTTACCCACTTGGTACAACAAAAAGCAAGGTGTGTGTATATGTGCAAAAGTGACAAAGCAGGAGTTACACAAACTATTCTCGGTGGAACAGTTCTTGCATATGATTAACTGGGTCTCATAGAGTGTGTAATAGAACCACACCCCACCTGGATTTGCCAAAAAAAGAAAAAGAAAGATTTATTTTGATTTTTCCAGTAGAAGTAGCCCAGTTTAGTTCAATGGCACATGAAAAAACCAGATTTATAAGTTTTGGAGGAGGTCAAAAGTGAAACATTAGATAACTCATGCATGGATAATACAGATGATCCGTTTTAGTAAAATGCATGTTTTCAAAACAGAAGAGGGTGTGGGAATATGATGATGATGATGGTGATGATGATGATGATGATGATGATGATGATGTTGACATTGGCCATGTGAGCCAAAGTTCCCGTAACAGTGAAATAGAGCAAGAATGAAGATACAGACATGGGGAATGCAGAACTCCTTGATTCAGATGACAAAGAAAACAGCAATATAAGTACATATTTGAGCAATCCAAATATTGCAAAATGGCCACTCAACAAAATGGAACAATCCAATGTTAGAACTATGTCTCAAAATATAATGTGGGTCTTGGCAGAAGTGAAACATTTTGACAAAATGCCAGCATTGCCATTCAATGTTGGAAATTATAACAGACAATTGCTACAAGAAACTGAAATGCACAAAGAATGAAATGCAAGTAAAACATTCTGTATGCACCAATAGTCATATTCAAAAATGAAATTATTGTAACACCTCGGTAGCTGAATTGAAAGTATTCATAGGTCTGCTGTATTCAGCAGGGATTTCTCATGGTAATTGCAGGAATATAAAGCACTTGTGGGAAAGGAATGAGTCAAAATATGGCATAAAAATGCATACCATGAAAAGATTTATTATGCTTTCAATTTAGACATTTATCCTGGAACTCAGCCATCAGGTCCTTATTCATGTAGTGATAAACTAAATGATGTGATTGCTCCCCTCTCGCAAACTAATCAGAATGTGACATTTGACAATTCACATAGTGGTTTCCAAATGATGTTACATTTTCTAACAGAACACAAATTGACCAGCACAAGAACAGTCTGCAAGAACAAAGCAGAAGATCCATATGAAATGTTGCAATTTCCAAACAGAGAATTGTAGAGTATAATCTTTTGATTTCAGAAAAAATTACATTGGTCTCATATATGGCAAAGAAAAGCAAACTGGTACTACTGATGTCAACATCGCACCATGATGGAAATACTGATAGGGAAACCTTGACAAAATGGAAACCTGAGATGGAATCTCTACAATAAAACCAAAGGCAGAGTACATGTTTTTGATTAGTTACACAGCAACTATGATGTCACTTGAAACGCAAAGCATTGTCCAATGGTTGTGTTTTACTCAATCTTAAAGGTGTGTGGCATAAATAGTTTGGTAGTTTGCAAAGAAAATAACAAGTGCAAAATACCACATAGAACTCTTCTTCAAGGATTGGAACTGGAACTCATAAGAGTTCATTTATAGCAGAGGAAAAACTATGCCAAAAATTGTGGAACACACTGGTAAACTGACAGGTGAGCAGTGAGGTGCAGTATTCCAAAGGCCAACTGTGACAGGAAAATAAAAGGATATCACCTGAGCCCTACAGAAATCCCAGGAACGCAACATGTATGTGCTATCACTGCAAGCAATACTTGTGTATGAAATATGCAATTTTCATGTGTAAGACTTCTTTGGGTGTGACGATTGAAACAACGATTATTTTTTTGTAGCATTGTATTGGTATTTTCATTGTACTTCACATGGGTTTTTATTTCTGATGCTATCTCCTTAGGTTTTGTAAGCGAGTAAATAGCTGATGTCAAAATGTTGGTATCTATTCTAAGTACTCATTACTCATTTGATATTTTGTCAATATCTTACTTCCCTGAGAAGTGCACATTGTACAACATAATAGGAAGCTTCTGACAAAACAGGAATAGAAGAGAGGTGACAAGAATTGCCTGCCACATAGGAAAGAAAAGGTAAGCACTTGTGCTGTCAGTGTAAGTGAGATATATACATGAAACATGCAGTTGTCTTGTAGGAAGACTGCCTTGAATGTGACAGTTGAAGCAGAGTCTTTCTGAGGTAGACTTCTGTTTGTGTTTACACTGCATCTCATGTAGGTTTTTATTTCTGTATTATGTCTTAGGTTTTGTAAGCAAGTACACAGCTGATGTGAAAATGTTGATGTCTATTCTAAGTACTCATTATGCATTTGATGTTTTATTTTATTGACAACTTATTTTCTTATTATTTAGGTGTAATGATTAAAGACATTTTGTAGCTTGCCCTTGGTATTTTCATTTTAGTTCATGTATAAATTTATTTCTAATGTTATCTTTTAGATTTTGTAAGTAAATACACAGCAGATGTGAAAATGTTGATTTTTATTCTAAACATTCAATATATATTCAGAAGTTAACACTTTATTTCATAATATGTTTTGTTCCTGTTAACTACATTTTGCGTAGTGTAATAAGAACCTCCTGAGAAAATAGCAAGACCAGTCACATGTTAAGTTTGTCTTACAAAAAGGCCAGGAAAGCTACCCATGTGCTGTCATTGGAAGCAATAGTGCATATGGAATGTGCTGCTGTCACGTATGAAGATTGTCTTAGGTGTGACAGTTAAAATAAAGACTATTTTTTGTAGAGTGTTATTGATATTTTCACTGTAGTTCTTACAGGAATTTATTTCTGTTGTGCTTTTTTGGACTTTGCTCAACAAAAACCAGTCAATGTTGAAATTTTTGATGCCTTTTTTATAAACAATAAATATTAAAACGCAATACTTTAGTTTTTCATTTTTTTCTGTTAAGCATTCATTGTTTCATGTAATAAAACTCATAAGACTAAAATTAACAATTCACCAATAGAAATAGTCTAAAGAATAAATGTGGGTGCAGATGCTTCCATGGTTATGCCACAAAATAAAAAAAAAGTGTTAGGTTCTATTATCAGTTAACTCTACCTTTAACAAACATGCAGAATATATCTTCATTCTATTGATTAATACAGCATGAAATAAATTTTAGTGTATTTATTTGCCATCAATATATCTTCTTGTGGGGTGGTGGAAATATTTGCAAATATTTTTATGGAATTTACTGTGTATTACTGCACTATAAGGGTCTTATAAACCTTGAAAACAGCCTTTAATGAATTATATAATTTATAAGAATCTTATAAATCTTATTGTATCTTATCAATTATTATTTTCTGGCCAATCATTTTTAAAAATTCTCTGAGAACTGTCTGTCTGTGTTAACCGTGGTTCCTATTAAACCTTAATTTAGATGTGTTATCATTTTCTATTTAAAGACATAACTTACCTGCTTGTATGATAAAAACTGGGGAGCAAATATTTTCATTATTTGCATATAGATATTCTATCTTAGTTGGATCATTAGTTGAAAACACTATCTTTTATCTGTTTATTTTGTGCTTTAAGAAAATAGTTACCCATATGCATGTTGTCTGTTTTTGAATACTATGTTAGGTTCCTTTCTTTGGTTTCAAAACTATCAAGACACTATCTTGTCTTATATAATGTCATGCCATGTATTTTAATATTAATTTGTCTACCTTAGTTCCACTGACTCATCATAAGAACTTCAAAGCCTAATTCTGTATTTCTGAAATAAAATCTTCTGGCATTTTGATTTTTAATACAATGAATCCATAGATTAGTTTGCAGGGAAATGCCATCTTTGGATTCTTCTAATCCATGAACATGGTATATCTCTGTTTATTTAAATTTTCTTTATTTTTCTCTCAGTAATGTTTTACAATGTTTAGTATAAATGTATTTTATCCTCCTACACATTCCTTACTTTTTAATTCTTTGTATTATTGTAAATAAAAATATGTTAATGTAAAATGTCTACTTTATTTTGTCTTAGAAATAATTTTGATTTTTTTCAAGTTGCTGGCTGTCATCTTTGCAGTGGAGATGTCAGGGACAGGTGCAGCTCGAAGGTCAAATGTCCCGCTGACCTCAGGGGCTCAGCAGCTTTTCTTGAAGAAGTGCGTTTAGATTGTTCTCTGGATTTGACTTATATCTATAGTTCTGAAGTCACTAATTTTGATATTTTTGCTAGAATTTTTTATTGCTTTTAGCAGAGAGCAAATTCACTGAGGTTTGTGAGATCCACATCCATAAACCCATTTATTGGTAGAAAATCTGTTATATATATTCTTTATTGCACATATGCACAATCAAGATCTACTTTCTTTTTCCATGTTTACAGCCTCAGACTGCTTTAACCGAATTGGTTCACACTTTTCTGATCATCCTGATTACTATCTGGTACCTTGGAAATTAATAATGTTTTGTAATGAATAATATGCCAGGGAGCAACCTTACACTAACTGCACTAAAAACTCAGAATGATGAAGATTAACTTAACGTGCACCAGAATATGTGAAGTTCCATCCTTATTTTTAGGAAGTTTAAAATTAGTTGGTATTTGTTCCTGTGAGGACACTGGTCACTCAGAAAACTTCCTCATGGTTTTTGTGTTTACCGGAATTTAGAAAGACCTCTGATAAGATGACAGGAATATAATAATCACTGGCTGTTTACCATGTTTGGTGTAATATAATGAGCACTTCGATCACTCTAGTAGCCCCCCAAATAAGCAGTGCTATTGTTTGTTTTCTTTATTAGAAAATCCATGTTGATGTTTAGACCTCAGTGTGGTGGCTGGAATTGGAGCCTTTACAGAATAACTAATTCACAATGCTTCCAACCTCTCCAATTATGTTAATGCCCTTAAAAAAAGTTAAAAAGCCACATGACCCCTTTATCTCTTCTGTCATCTTAGAGCAAGCAAGTTGTCCACTTTTGTTTTCCTACCACGTGAGAACATAGTAACTGGCTCATCTCGGAAGCCTAGACCTGACCTGAAACACAATTTCCAGGCTCCTTGATTTTCAATTTTCTGGGCCCCAAAACTAAGAAATAAATTTTTGTTGTTTATAACCTACCTCTGCACTTTTTTGTAGCAGCAGTAACAGACCAAATCAAGTTTAATTGATGTAACCTCTTAAAAACTAACGAAATTCAGCTCTAAACAATATATGGCTTAACAGCTAGAGAATCTGACTGATAATATACGCCAGGCTGTCTCATTCTAGTAAATTTAAATTGTATTTAGTAGAAAGAAAATTACATTGTGAAAGGGTAAGAATGCCAATCAAAAGGACATCAACAAACAAGAACACATGACTGAACTAGATAATCTTATCAATGAACCGGGAGATACAGGGAGGTTCCAGGGGCAGAATTGGGATCAGAGTGACACTCCTGTTTTGAAGGAAGACAAAACAGGCAGCCTCAGAGAGAAGCCAAGGATCAAAACTAGGTTGTCCACATGGGGTTGGAAAATTTGAAACAGAGAATGAGCCATAATTTGATGACTGGAAAGATTTTAGTTTCTAAACTCTAATTGCAATGACATTTGGACTGATTGCAAGTTTTTCAATTTAAACTTTTTTCCCATTTTTTCCTTCAACTTTACCCACTTGGTGGTACATAACTAATAATAGTATCGGCAAAATAATACTGCTGAGCAGTGTAATTTCCAACACGATCTTATCCACAAACGACATGTTATTCAAAGCAGCCAAAATGAACATCTTAGAATAGCATTGCATGTAATTTTTAAAATATCGAATCAAAAACCTTATAAATGAAAAAATTAATTTTAAGTGATTTGAACAACTATTTATGAGAGTGAGCATAAAGTCGATGTTTACCTCTAAGTGTCACCATGCATTGCTGCGGGCAAGACTTTTTTTGTCAAACTCTCTACCAGATGTCAATCTGGCGAATGACAATATGCGTGCACATTGCTTCCGAATATACATTTTAAAAATAATAGCTGACTAAATGACTTAAACATTTAAAAAGAATTATAAGCATATTCACTAGAAAAATGCTTGGTTATGAAATTTTTTTGCGGCAATTTTATAATCAATTTTAACAGAATAAATTTTGGATTAAAATTATATTTTGAAGACCTCATAAAATTATGATTCGCATTTAAAACTTTAGAATGTCAACAAATTTCTAAAGTAAATTATAGACATAATTTTGTCTACTAAAATTAGAAATTCTGTTACTCAAAGGAGGAAAAAATTAAGACACCCTATTTTCTCATTAAATGCTCGAACAGATTGTCACCATAGCAACTAACAGACACATCAGGAGAAAATCATTCAAGTATATATTCTGCAGGTAACTCCCACTCTCGCAATCTTTCTTTCAGCTGTTCCATTATTTATTATTAGAACCAAAACAAATATTAATGAAAAAAATAGAAGTTCACTTCAAAAGCACTGCTTTCCAAGTAGAAATGATTTATTAAATTGCATATAGCCAGAGAGGTAAGCATGCCTTTAGTCCCTAGTCTGTACTATCACACTCAGCCTATTTAATTGGAATGGAACTATGCTTATAGTTAGGTTCTTTTCCTTCAACTGAGAAGTTCTTTTTGATCTTTGTTTCCAATAGGTAGCAATTCTGTTGGAATGTATATATGAGGATTGTATAGAAGCATTTCCAGGCTGGGAGCATAGCTCCATGGTACAGAGCAGGTTTAGCATACACAAAGTCCTGGGTTCAATCCAGCAACTGCCAAAAGTAGATTCAGAACAATTTACAGTTGTTTCTTTAGTAATACTAATTGATGTAATTTACTACCATGTACAATGCATTACAGAATCGTATCTAAGTCAAGAAAGCTCTGAGTTAGAAATTTTATTAGAACTTCTTGGGTGAGGGCATAGCATCTCACAAACCTTAAGCAACTTGACAAGGATTTCAGCTACCAGTCAGTGGTACTGGAATTCCTAACTATGTCTATTTATGAAATTAAAGACATTCCACAAAATGTATTGTCACTTGAATATTATACATAGAGCCTGAATGAGAAATTTGAAACATTTCAGGGAGACAAGTGATGGCCGTGACGGTAAATCTACTTTAGAAGTAAGTTCCCTTCTTCTCTACGAAAATATAAATATCCCCACTCTTCTTTAGTTGGGCATGTTGCTTATTTTAATCACTTAATAGTTTTTCTTACAGCTATATGTGAATTTAGTCCTGTGGCTATATTCAAGGCAAAGGAAATAAACTTAAATGACTTGTTAATTTTTCCTTGAAAAGATAATGCTTTCCTGTTGCTTTCTGGGTTTCTCCCTCCTGTAGACTCACACAGTTTTTGGGAGAATGTCGTCTACATGTGTAAAATAACAGCTTCATGATATCAAGAATGAAGGTGCCCACCCGCCCTTGTGTCATGACACAAACTTGTCAGTATATTGTCTGTGTGAGAGACAGAGAGAAATTTTTTTCAATTTTGTTTCTATATTTGTTATTCAAGCTTAACTTGTTCCTTTATTAAAGCTGATGTTCAATAATACCTTTTTCAATTTGAATTTCCTTGTCATCTAATACTACAGTTTGATTCACACGATAAACTTTCAAAAGACTATCAGTAACTTAAATTATTCTGCTTAATAGAAGGAAGAAATACATAAAAAGTAAAATTGAAAGATTTATTTCATTGTTATACAAAATACAAAATATAATAGTAGAAACCGGAGCTGCAAACAGGTCCAGGGGTGCATAGCAACTGTAGATTGCTAAGATCTCATTGCCTAGCGAAGCAAGGTGCAAGAGCAGTGCATCAGATATAATAACTCCTTCTTAGCTATCAAATTTGAAAGAAATCTGTCCTGACTGATGCCACAATTTAAACTGAGTTGTCAATTTAATTTAATAAATTGATGGTATTTTGCATAGGATTGTTGTAAAACTCAGGACCATTGGGTTTGTGTTATTCTTTTTCTCATCATACTAGTAGTTGAAGCTAGGGCCTTTACATTCACCGCTATCCCCAACTCATTTTTCGGTTTTTATTTTGAGATGAGGTCTCAATCAGTCTCCCAGGCAAGGCTTAAACTTGTGAACCTCCCATTTCATCCTTCAAATAAAACTATTTTTAAATTTTGTCTTTGAATGACAAAATGTTAAGATGTACTTGGGAAAAGACGAATGTAATATTTGTTAAGACTGAAGACTACGGAGGATACACAAATTTTCATGTATTTTTAGTCTCATTAGACCACAACACTAGATAAATTTTCTGTAATCGATTTATTACTTTGGCATCCTGTGCAAATTGTTCAATAGCAACAATCACTTTTCTCTCATTTAAAAATCAGTAGTCACTGTAAATTCAACTAATATTGAACACTAAGTAACATTATTTTACAATTTAATCACGGCATGCACACAAAAAGAAATTCAGAGAAGCACATGAGCCTCCTTTTGATCTTTTGAACTTAACATAATTTAACAAGTAAGTAGTTCATGAGGATAGTATGTGGGTAATAAGATGAAAACTATTGTTAATTAAAATTAAAAATAAAATTTATTATCTCCAGTAAAATAAAAATCACCTGCCTTTGAATAATGCAGCCAGATGTTTCTAATTGTTTTCAGATTCTTTGTTCTTCTAGAATGATTTCTTTTCATTCAAGTTTGATAATAAAGTTAGAAAAATGGTGGCTGAGAATAATGATGACTTGTTATCTTTGGAGCACTATTAATAGATTGTGCGCAAGTGAGAAAATATGGTCAAATTGTCAGATTTATTCATGTTTCATACTTTTCTGGTGAGTATATTAGATTTCTAAATTCACAGAGATCTATCTTTTTCCCAATGCATTTGCATATCTTTCAACAGATTAAGGGATATGTTTGTATCAAGTTTCTGATTTCTTCACAATCTGATTTTTCTAATCCTGTGAGCTCATACACAGATGTTAGCGCAAAGTAGAATAAAGCCTATGCCATTAAATATCAGGAATTTAGTTTCTAAATAGCCTTGTGTTGTGATACAGCCTTATCCAAGGAATTGTGTTGAGTATTCATCAAGTAATAATGCTTTTTGAACTTACAGTCATCAATACATTGTCATCATTGGTTTTGTGGTTAGGATATGGTTTGAATGTGTCCTTAAAGGTTCAGGGGTTGAGATCCTGATCCCCAGTGTGGAGATGTTGAGAGACACTATAACCTTTCAGAGGTAGTGGGAAATGGTTAAATGATTGAAAACTTGCCCTATGAAGTGATTAAGATGGGTTCAAAGGGATTCTGAGAAAAAATATGTTGTGATAAGAGGGAGAGTCTGAAGCCTTGGGCTTCCATCTTTACATATGAGCTCTCTCTTCTGCGTGAACTCCATCCATGCACCATCTAACCCGAGGCCTACATTCAGTCCAAAGAACTCAACCTGAGTTATTGTATTATAGTAACAGAAAATATAATACTACACTTAATACTTTTCCCCCCCATGTATTAAAATTATCTTTGCTTGAGTTTATCCACTGTAGGGATAGTATGTATGAATTCAGTCTCAGATCTTCAAAATTTATCAATCACAGCCACATTTTTCTAGGTTTTCAGGAGTCAAAAATTTGTAAACATTTTAGTGTTTTTTTTCCTTAATTTTATTCTCATTGTTTTGCTCTAATGTCTATTTTTCCTTCTATGATTTGTGCCTTTATTTCTGTCTTTCAATATTTTATTGCAAAACCACGGAATGAACTTTAGTTTCTTTCTAACAGTAAATTAATATATACTGATGATGAATATGTGTCTTTAAAACTTTTTTGTAGGTTACTACCATGCTATATATGTCTATAAGCTCTTTTGACAATGCATGGCTGTTTTGACTATTTTTATTCTTCCCTCCGTCCTGGACAATTTACCTCTTACTAATTTTGAAGAATAAATGGATGATTTTTCTATTCTCCCTCAATAATTTACTCCCTAGGGAACTGTTGTCATTGTCACCAATGATTATAAATGTTCAGACTCTATTTAAAGACTATGAGACCAGTTGAAGAACTGGACTTGTCTTTCTTCTTCTTTTTAATATAAGTGTCTTAAACACTGCCTGGAACTTCTAGCTGAGATACAGTCAACACTTTGGTGGACCAATCTGGGTTCCCTTTCTCAGACATCAATACATTTAAAATTAAATGGTTTGCACAAATCTGGACACATCATTGGAGTTCATACTATAGGATAGCTCAAATTAGTCGTTTTTCTCAGTGCCTGCTGTCAATATAAACTGGAATTCATTATTAATCTCAGATAGCTCAAATCCATGTGAACTCTTGCTACACAGTTATATAATGTGTGCTCTACCTTTTTGCATACAAAGTGTCAGAGGTTATGCTACAGCTATGAAGTGTCAGGAGAATATACCAGAGAATGCAAATAATTGATTCCACATTATCAGGTTCATTTTCCAGATGTTAAACCTCATTATTTCTTATTAATACTAATACTAGTACTTACTTCACTGAACCCTCCATTTGTTTATACATAAGAGGTATCATTATGTTTCATCTGAATTGTTTTGAGGATCCCAGTTTAGACGAGCATTTGTTTTTCAGCAACAATCAATGAATTCTCTCTCTGCTCTTGTCATAATTATCTGGGCAAGGGTAGTATGATATCTGCCAGTATGTCTTATAGTCTTTTGAAAGCATCAAGTAAAATTTGGTAATCATTGTCATTGTTCATTTGGTAAATAAAGAGCTATGTACAGTGACACAGTTGTTTTCTAGCATTAGTATAAATGAGCAAAATAAGTGTTTATCACTAAACACGTGAGAGAAAAGTGGAAAATAGAATCAAGGTAATCTCTTATAGGTGGGTAGAATCATAGTTCAGTGAACAATAGCAATTAAACTGTTATAATTTGCATTTCTAAAATGTCAACAAAGTGTTCCTACTAACATGTTTTTGCAATGCATTATTCTCTTTATCTTTCTTGGAAATCAAAACTATTTTTTAAACATAGAAATATTCTCTCCAATTTAAAATAAATTCACTAAAAACTTTGTTCATAAATTAATAAACTATGTTTTATGGATCACTCCTAATTATCTATGCTGGCACTACTTTATATATAGGCTGAAAAGTGTCCCAGTTAATGATGCTAAGTAAACCAGTTACATATGTAAGTCCATTATCTCCCCTCTTGCTCATGGTACATGGTAGCAGTCAAGAAATACTTTTGAATGGTTAAGTGAGTATTTCACACATTATATATCTACATCTATCACTCTATAACTATACCAGTGGCTAAGTTAGTTTTGTCAACTTAACTTTAGGAACCTTAGGAGAATTAGTAAAGCGCATCTCTGAGCCTGTCTGTGGTTCATGGAGATGAGATCCTGGGTACAATGCCTGCTACTTCACCCCTCATCCCTGGCACTGTTCCCCTGCTCTTCTTCTTGTCCATCATGCACTAACTATCTGCTCTGACACATTTTCCCACAACAGTGCTTCTGCCTTGGAGCTAATAACCATAGCCTGCTTATCTTGAAACCGTGATTTGAGTTAAATCTCTCCTCCTTTAAATTGTGGGTGTCAGACATCATTCCTCAGCTGTTGGATGTAGAAAGTTGTTACCAGGGAAGTGATGCTCTTGCTGTGACTGTATCATGCAACTTAGAAGCCTTCGGAAATGGTTTGCAGGAGCAGTAGAGAAAAGTTTGGAAATGTGGAATAGAATAGTCCTAGCTCCTGTAAGCAGAGAGCCTGGTGGGTGATTCCTGTCAGAGCTCAGAAGACCATAATTTTGTATAGGAATGAAGATAATAAAATCCAAGATGAAAGATTCTAGTTGGGAGCAAGGACTTCACTGAAAATTGGACTAGAAAAAGTGTATCTGCACTCTGACAAAAACCAATTCTTTGTATTTTGCCTGTGTCCTGAAGGAAGAGGCTGAAGTTAACTGACGTGGCCAAGAAAATTTCAAGACAGACCAATGATGCTTGAGTACTACTGTCTGCTTTTAGCCAGATGTGTAGTGAGAATCTTGGGCAAAATGTGGAGCAGAAATATTTAAAGAACTTAAATTTTGGCTCAAAATCCATCACGTGTAAATTTGGGGACAAAGGTAGTGTGGTTGCTGAAGAATGGATGCCATTAAAAAGGAACCAAGTACTCTTTACAGGGACATAGAAGATTCCTTGAGGACATCTCAGGAATCAGCAGAAGTCCAGCCATCCCAGAATCAATAAGGGAGCCTCTAGATCTCCATCTTGAGATGGGCCTGCTAGGGAATTTATTCCATGAAATTGTGTTCACTGCTCTCCCTCCAGGCCCTCAGAAGCTGCTGCACCCATTGTCCAAGGGATCATGGCTACTGGGTCCACTACAAGCAGATTTTGGCTTTGTCCTTGTGATGTAGCTTTTATTAGTATTCAAAATCCAAGAGTTGTGAGTTCAATAAGGCTTCTACTCTGATTTCACAGCAAGACCTGTGAGCCAGGCAAGAAACCTCTGAGAAGGCAGTGCATAAAGTTGTAGGAATGAAGTAGAAATTGCAGTGCTGTTGTATTTATTATATGATCACTTTCCTATAGAAATACTGTTAAAGGGCTACAACTTCATAGTAATACAATTGTAAGTGCCACTATTCATGTCCAATTCCCCTATGTTGGTGACTGTCTCTATGTTTTAGTGAGTATGCATGCTACAGTTTACCTTCCAGTTGTACCAAAAAAAGGAAAGGCAGAAAGACATAGTTTTATACAACATTTAGATTGAGTTTCATTCTAGAAACAGCGGAACTGACCTCTGATATTAGGCTCTCCAAGGGATACTAAAAGTAAGGAAAGCATTATACAATTTAAGGCATTATACAATTTTCAGACAGCTGCAAAGGGTCTAAATACCTTTTCCCTTCTTTGGTGAAGGATAGTAGATTTGTGACCTTCACTATTTATAGCAGAAAGAGTCTGTCTTCTTTGACTTACTGAATTTGCCGTAAGGTCATGAACTTACACTAACTAGATCCAAGTCCTCTACAAGAAGTTAATGAATCACCGTAAAATAAATATCAAAGATTACACTGAATATTTTACTTAGAAGAAATAACATCTCATACAGAAATTTTAGAAACAGAGTTAAATGAAAATGAATGTCGTTTGAAATATTTTTTCTCTGGGCTACATTCAGCATATTTCTTAGAACTAGGATGTCCGTTGCTGTGCCAAGTTATATTTTAGAAGTTTCTTAGGAAAAAATAAATTTGAGGTAGGAAATACACTCACAACTTTACTCTTTCAAATAACAGAAATATATGTGTACCGTGTTGTAAACACCTTTTAGTCATTCTGAACTGGTAGTGAAATGTTTTGGGGACAATAGCTCAGTTGAATTTGCTTTCAGATATAGCATTAAACTTCCATATAACTGGGACATACATCCACAGAATGATGTAACTGTCTGGAAGTATTCCTTTAGCAAATAATTCAGGCCCTGGCAGGATGTAGTAATGAAATTTACTTAAGCATAACTGATTCATCAGTTGAATATGTTTTCTCCTGGGAGTGTGTGTGTGTGTTCATTTAATCATCCCGCATATTTTCTATACTGCTTTTCTACAAGTTTTGTATTATCTCCAAAATCATTATATTGCCTAAAATGTCCCTTGCAGTACACACTGTCATAAATAGAACAGATACTGTACAACATCTTCTGCTATACACTTAAAGTACATATGATGATACTTAGAGTTCCAAGTTAATTAAGCATAAAACTACACTATCCTATCAGTAAATGTATTCATAATATTGCCAGTTCTTCCCCCAAATGAATAGCACACATGTTCAAATGCTAATGAGCTATTATGTGAAATTTTTATTCATTTCTTCAAAAAGATACAATAGTCACTTTTCTAAAAAATAAAAAATAACAGAAGTACAGCTCCTCTGTAAACTTTATGTCAAAAATATATTTAGAAAGCAAAAATACCTTTTTAAGTATAGAATTTATTTAACAAAGACAAGTCTGTCAATTGAAAAAGAAATTAGCACATCCCACAAACTTTGCAAAGACTTTTGAGAGAAAGGTCCGTTGTTCTAAGCTTGCCCTATAACGTAAACAAAGGACTTATCCGGAAAAGTGATTGTAGCTTACCACAAGCACCAAGGGAATGATGAGGGTAGTCTAGGAAAAGGAATACAAAACAGGCAAAAAAAAACCTTATTCATGCACAGTCTTGTGAGCAAAAATGATTGTCTGACAGCAGTGAAATGAGCCTGATGAAGAATAATGCAACGAGAATATTTCCATGAATCGTATTTTGGGAAAGCATAAGAACAGATTAATCAGGTCGAGGGGTGAAATATGTATTTTAAATCATGTGTCTCACAGAGAATGTTCCTTGGTGCTTTCCATGTTGGATCTGACGTCCTCTGCAATGCACAAATCTGCTTGGACATCTTTAACTTAGGGGGACATGATGGTCCCCAGTTCTCCTTCCCACACTGCTCCTGTCCTGTCTAGAGGGCATATCTGTGTGAGTCCCATTCTTGGTTCAATTTCCTGAGCCCCCTCCCTCTGATTAACACTAGTAGTTCAATGAATTAACCCTAGTAACACAGCTACAGTAAAGTACTGTAAAAGTCTTATGGAAAAACAGTACTTTAAATCAAAATTAAGGAGACAGATATTGTGGACGCTGCCCAAAATTTGAGAATTGATGGAGTTTAAGAGTTCTTTTAAGTTCCATTTCAAGTTTCCAAGTTTATCTTTCTATTCTATGATCAATAAGATCTCTAGTAATTTTTAATTTTGTGAACTCAGTAACCCCTATGAGGAGATTTTTTATGGTTGTTTTTGTTTTGGTGTTTGTGTTTGGTAGAAGACCCAACTGGATGCTTCAGCATGTATTTTTTGAAAGCATTTTCTTACAATTTGTTTCTTTGTTTAATTAGACTTACTTTCACTTAGATTCATGCACTGTACACCCACAGTGAATCTCAATGTTGACAGATATTCATTCTATGTATTTATCCTAATTTCAGAGTTTGTAAGATGTATGAGACATTGTTTTCCTTTTAGACAGGGTGATAAGATTATAATGCAATGGTTATCAGACACTTGGAAGGCTTAATAAATACCAAACTGGGTAGTGATGATTCTAATACATTAACGAAGCCATTTTGGATTTGCTGTGCTTGTGAATTTTTACTTTCTCATTTGGTAACAATTTTGCTGAATCCCAAAAGTTCTGTTATTGCCAAAAAATAATGGACAAAAAAAGGGGAGAAATTGGCATGAGACTACACTCACCAGATTTCAGAAACATATTCAGGAAGAATAAATAATGCAATTTGCTATAAAGATAATTCACTTGGTTTTATGATTGAAGGAATTGAAGCAATCTTTTATGATATTCACTAGAGACAGGTAAAGTGTTATTGGCTTATCATAATTATTCGGCGGAAAGTTTCCCTTTCCCTTGAGGTCCCTGCGGGGAAGACACCCTTTGCTGGGAGTGCCTGAGTCATGTGTCTCTGGAGGCCACCCAGGGAGGTAGATGCCCTGGCTGTCTCTTCCTCACCCACTCCTAAAGTGGTGTCACTAGCAAACTCCCCAATCGCATACTGCAGATTGCAAGCATGCTCCGTCGAGCTCATTTTGTCAGGGAGACGTTTCCCTTTGAAGAAGTGATAACCCACGTGATTTTTAAATTTTCTTCAGCTTTCTGAAACCTCTTTCCTTTTCTAGGATGTCTCTGTTTCCCATGAAAATAAAAGAAATACAGATGTGGATATTAGAAAGAAAAAGACGTAGCTATAGAAATATAAGAGAGATGTTATGGAAGTGCATACTGGGAAAATATTTTTCACCATCCGGTTGTTTTCAATCTGGTGTTTGACCATCACTAGAATTTATATTTGAATATTATTTAACGATTAGCTTCTCTCATGATCTTGAAGCTTGATAATCTCACTGAAAGCAATATATTAGATATTTGTAAATACATACATAATACACATATACCTATATATGAAAATATTATTGTCAGCTCACCAAATTCTCCAGCATTAACAAGCTTGCTATTGTAACAGGTTAACATTACTCACCTACATATGTTTATTTGATGTACAACAATTTTGAGGACCTGCTTAATAAAATGTGTGTCTATTCCCATCAATTCTTCAAGATCCTGCCGGAGGGCGAAAAATAAAAACTTAATTTAGTCTGTTTAAATTGAAAAAGAAATTAGTATCTATAATCAGGCTATGAACTAATTGAAACTCCCAAATGACAATGTAGCACATTACAATGTACCACAAAGGTTTATATATCTACTTAATAAAGAATTCTTGGCTCTCAAATAAGGACAGAAGGAAAGATTGAAATAAATTGCAATTCTAAATGACAGGCATATAACCTTATTTTTAAATGCGTATTTTTGCAATATAAGTTTTATTAACTAAAATTTGTCTTTTTAAAAGAGTAATGGGGAAATAAAGACAAGCTGGAAGATATGATTTAGAACACACAACTTTCAAAGAGTTGTGTCCATGACACATGAACCATGTTGTAGAGTATGAAAGGAAATGATATAGACCAGTGAGTGGCTAATAACTACCTTATGTGATCCAATCGATGATGAGTAGGGAAGAGCATATTCTTCATAATTGTAATATTTTGATTTACAAAGCTTTATAACTATGCTCCTAGACATAGCTCTAAAAGTAAAACTCAAAGTGTAGAAATCTAATTTTCACACACACACACACACACACACACTTTTTATTCAGTGTCTCCTGATAGTGCTACTTATTTTCTGTAGGTCAATGGAATTTTATAATGCTTTCTGATCATTTGTGCCTCTGGCTTACCTAAGCAACTTTTTGACCTAATTTAAACAGAATGTAAGTCATAATAAGGTCTACTTATCTTGATTATATATTTGAACATTGTGGTCTGAAAGTGCTGATATTTCCTCACAGGTTAGAAAAATGATTGCTTTCTTAAAATATTTCATGTGCCATGATGTCTTGAGACATTTCTGGTGGCATCCAGCTGCATTCAGAGACCATTTTTACACTGTGAATTTCTCATGTATTCCAGTCTCTTCTTTCTCATTCAGTCTTCATAAATTATTTATCAGGAATCATAATGGTATTGTGGCACTAAGGGTTTGGCAATTATAAAAAAAAGAAAAACTCTTGATCTTAAAAATAGTTGATCCCTTCTATATTGCAATATTATGTATATTTTGTAAAATCAAAATGATTCTTTATAATTGCACCAATCATGCTGAGTTTTCTCTCTTATTTCATCTTTCTCTATTAAATGAATTAAGGACACAGGTGAAAAGTGTCAGTTATTTGTTCTGATGGAGACTGACAACTTGCAATTCATTTACTTCTTAGCTTTACATTTCTCTTCTGTTTAAATATTTCTTGAATAGCTTTCATAGTAGATTAGAAGTAGACAAGTTTAAGAACTTGATTTGAATTTTCTAGAGATTTTTGATTTTTTTATGTTTACATAAAAATAACAGAAAACTTGCTTTATTTCAAAACAAGAATGCTACAAATCATTGCCTAGCCAAGAAATGGACAAGAAAGTCTGCTGCAAATAAAAATAATAAAATAGCATTTATATGAACAAATTAAGCCTTATAATGGCAGGATTAATAATAGTTGTACTGACAGGAGAGGCATATACAGTGATTAACAATATTCTGAGTATAATTTTAAAATATGAACAAAAGCCTTGCAAATATGTAATTAAGTTAGTGATATCTATATGTCAGTCTAGTCTGAGTTTCTCAAATTTGCCCTTTAATTTAATTAATCATTATCTATTATCTTTAGAGGATTAAAAGGTGCTAAGCAGAATAAAGAAAAATTAGTGTCAAGAAAGATAAAGTATATTATTTAAATCACAAAGCTGTGATCAGAGTTAAGGTCCTGTAATTCCAGACAAGACCTTTCTAATCTAGATGAAATAAGAGAACAAACACATGTAAAGGAAAACTACAGAAATACTAATTTTCAAAAATTTTAATTTAAGAAAGTAGCAATCAAAACATAATATAATTTATGATACTTGTTGAAAAATGGTTTGAATAAATATCTTATTATTTGAAGTATTAATGCATGATTTCTTCAGATTCAGGCATCATTTGGGACATTTAAAATAAGAATTCTCTGTTTGCAATAGCAACTTTTTACTATATAAAGCCCAGAAATGAGGCATTGTTATATGTTTCAAATGTCTTTTTGACACATTTATATTTGAAACACAATTGCAGATGGTGATAGGAAGCGTATATTCCTTTCTCTGGTCACATGAACAGTGGACAATGATCACAGTTCTGTGTTCACACCCCCGTCATCGTAGTCATCGTAAAAGGGTATGTTCCCAATTCAAGCTAGCTAACAGAAGAAATGTTTTTTTTTTTTCTTGTTTCTGGAATGTCATGAAGTAAGACTGAGTATGTTTCATGGCTGAGGATTCAGTCTTTGGAAAAGTTGTTCAGAGAATGATGTTGAGAATTTTGAAAATATTTTAGATAAGAATATAATAGAAATATTGGTGTTATTGTTTCTAATTTTCTCCAAGGGCAGTTCTACCCTCTTCACAAAA